>RJWH01006727.1:0-49975 GCA_004363575.1 Solenodon paradoxus
AATTAAAAATGGACAGATGATCTTAATAAACACTTCTCTAAAGAAGAGCTGCAAATAGCAAAAGGAACATGAAAATATGCTCTATCTCTCTTATCCTTAGGGAAATGCAAATCAAAACAGCTATAAGATATCACCTTACTCCAGTGAGAGTGGCTATTATTCAAAAGAAACAAGTGCTGGAGAGAATGTGGAGAAAAGGGAACTTTTATTCACTGTTGGTGAGATGCAATATGTTACCATTTTGAAAAACATTATGAAGATTCCTCAAAAAATTGAGAATAGAAATCCTATATGACATAATTATTTATCTACTGGTTTTTTACCCTAAAACACAACTTAACATTTGTAGATGCAAATGCACTCATGTTCATTGCAGCATTATTTATAATAACCAAGAGCTACAAACAAGTTAAATGACCATCAACAGAGGAGTGGATAAACATGTAGTGTGTGTATATACACACATATATAATGAAATACTATGTACGAATCAAAAGGTGAAAACCTTTGCAACAGCAAGGGGAAATAAACCAGAAGGAGATAGACACACATTGTAACATAGCACGCATATGTAGAGTGTAGAGACAAAGCTAATGAGTTAACTTATGCAAAAAAGACAAAAATGAACTAAATAAAAAGTCTTTTAGCCAAAAAGAAAAGTAAATAAAGCTTTGGAGAGGGTGGATTGATAAATGGGGAGGAGAATATTAATTATAAGGAAAAGGAGTAACAAAATAGTGGTGAACTTTCTATATTGTACACAGTTGCTGATCTGCTATAATGCACACATTAGCTATATTCAGTGCTATATAGTGGAATGTACTTTTAATAGAATAAAATAATATAATTATAACAAATTAAATAATCAATTCTTGGATATATCCAAATTCAATAAATCATTCAACAATCTCTCATTAAATTTTTCTTCTTATTTTTCCAAGTACTTTGATTTCAACCAGATGATACTACAAATTTTGAGATACTGATGTTTTAAATGCGTAAGAAAATTTTACATGAATTTTTATATGGTTGCAAGAGACTTATTGAAATTCAGTGTGGGAGACGAGCCTGAGTCTAAATAACCAATTGAAAATTGAATAAGAGAAAGAACCCAATAGTCACCATAAACATTGTGTTGTGCATTAATTATGTCCTTCCTCTGATTTTCCACATTCGTTTTAATTAATGATGTATCTATCCCTTTCTTCTTTGCCAAGTTAAGGGGAAAGAAATGTTTCCTTCTTCTTATCTATTTTTTGTCTCTCATGTCCAATTATTTACTCCAATATATTTAATTCATAACCAACCATGGAACAAATTTAAACATTGCAGGTCGTTGATTTTATTGATTTATGTACACTGAATACATAAGAGCTTGATAATGTTCATATTTGGATTGTAAATGTGCATGTTTGTTTCTATTTGCTCTCTCACTCAGATTTTCCTGAAAGCCAGCCTGTAAAGTTACACACTGCAGGGTAGCAGAACATGACCTAGACCCCACCCGTGAAAGTGGTTTCAGCGGGTGGCCAGCATTGAGCACAGACTTGAATGTAACAGATGGACTTTCTGGGATGATTGATAACTGCCTCCATCTGCACTGACTGCACCTGTGATATCCTGCCCCGGAATGTCGCTGTCTTTGCCTACTTGATTGTTCTTTGTTCCTGTCTACATGGCTGTCCCTGCCAAGTCACGACCCTCCCTCTGTGGGACCCCCTATTAAAAGATCTCCTCTCACTGCAGGTGGTGCTGTAGCTTCCTGGAAGCTGTCTGACCTGCCGCCACAGGGAAGGTGGAAAAATGTCCAAACTGCCACCATCAGAGACCCTTCTCATGATTACAATAAGAGCCATGTCCTTGCCACCTGTGTGTTCTCGTGATTTCCTTGGACTAGCAACCAGGTAGGGCATTACTCTGCCACAACATAAACACTTGCATAACTCAGGCTACCAATGCTTCCCTCCAATCTTCAAAAGACTGGAAAAGTACAGCACAGTTTCCTGAACTGCTCTTTCTGACTAGAATTTTTCAGCTCCAGGATGTGAAACTACACCCACGGGAACCAAGGACATTACCATGGACATGAATTTAGCAACATTCAGCCAAGTTTTTATTTTAGAAATACCTGTGGGGGTATAATTACTTACAACCTTCAAAGACCTATTAATTTTTGCCTTGTCACTTAAGTTTATATTCTGTTCTTCCAAATCCAGTTGCATCAACATAAAATAGATGAGTTTTAGGACTTAAATGCTTGTGTTAGTTTTGCTGGAGTTAAAAAAAATAGAAAACACTGTGTAATTTTCATTCTGGGTTAGTATTAAGATGTTAAATTAGCATTCAAATATCCTTGCCTGCTTTCCTGAGAGATAAAGATACAATTTTCCTTGCATCACTGAGATTTTATGAATATTTGTAAACTTCCTTCCACTGTAAACTCGAAGAAAGTTAGAGACATGTTGATAATTCTGAAATATTTACAAAGAATTAATTTGGATGTATTTGAATTACTGCTTTGGTATCATCTGCAGTTTGTACCAGATTTTGATTCTCATAGCAATTTCACAGTGAGTATCTGAAGGTGGAATGCATCTTGATGAAGCTTAAAATTAAACTGACAGTACTCAGATCTGATGGTTAGTGAGTTACTCATGACATCTTGATTTGGGAGGGTCTCACCAGCCATGTGCTGCACTAATTATATGCTATTTATATTTATTTATATATAGTTTTATTATAAAGTTTGCAGCTTGTTTTTACATGACAATTTTATTATTTTAAATATGTTTTGGCATTTTTTTATTTCAATTGTTTATTATTTATGAAAATTCTACTGATAATGGCATTAAATATTTCATGTTTGCAGTGACTGTGTTAGAGTTGTACCTACATACACACCTCTATAATACTATTAAGAAATAATTCATGCCTGAACATCTACAATAAAGAAGAACTTTCTTCAAAACAGTTGCCATGATAAAATAGACCAGTTTCCTGAGTCACTAAGGTAAGTTTTATAGTATGATACATTCTGATCCACTAACGAACATTTGAAAACATGGTGAAAGCATTTATTTAAATATTAAAGCTATTATTCATAAGTGAATGGCATAACCAGAACAAATGCATATTTGATATTTGATAGTATCAAAGAAATTCAGTGATTATTTTAATATATTTTTGTAATATTAAAAAGACAGTATAGTGATTTGTGTTAAGAAATGCCCAAAGGTAACCAATCTGTCACCAAGTTGACAGGTTCTCAAACACATTTTTGAAATAGAAATTTACTTTATCACAGTTAGAATATCATGTTTTGAATGACCTTCATTTTTCCCACTGGAGTTACTTCTGTATGTGTGCCTGACATCTCTGTAGCAAAGACAGAAGACTATAAAAAGAAAATGAATGCTGAAAACCACATAATGTCACTGAGTTATTTTATGTTGTCTTTTGCATTCATGTTTCTGAATTATGCTATTATATCATAATTATAAATATGAGGAAAAGGAAACTTAAAGAGTTTAAAAAATTCAGACAGATCACATATTACATATTAAACTCACATCACATCTTAAACTCTTCTCAACTTTTCTAACTTTTTCTGTCACTACTCTAACCATCTATTCAACGGTTGCCCAATATTCTTTAATTGTGACTTATATTTTACATACTTCCTTCATATCACTGTTGTTTAATGACAAGATTTCTCCTCAAACCATGTTTCCCTTTTCTCTTTCCTTCTCTAATTATCTACCTTGGTCTCTCATAAGATTCTAAGGGCAATTGTGGATCTAATACTAATGATCAGAAAACAGGCTTGAATCCTTCCTTGAGGAATGTCTGTTTTGTAACACTGAGGGGAAATTCACACATTTTAAAGAGAATTCTAGCATATATGTTTACATGAAATAGTCCATATCTCTTAACATATATACACTTTCAGAAGGGTGAGGTTGAATTCTGGTGACCCATTAACACAAATTTTCTTTTCTCCTCAGCTGTGGTTTGAAGATAGTCTTTGTCATGGATGTTCTTTGTGTCACCATTCCACTGTTGCTTTCAACTCTCACACAGGAAATGTAGCCTCACCGTGAACGAGGATAAGTCTTTCTGTCTTCTAACATTCATGTGTATTGCCTTTCAATCTTGAGAAATCATTTGGATTTTCTACATCCGAATCTTCTATTGAAGTTTAAATTATACATTGGATTAGTAAATTGATTTTCACCTTTACATTGTTCACATTCTATCATATAATACTTCTTTGTAAATCATATTTTATATAAAGTAAGGTATCTGAAAAATTTACCTTATTTCCACATTATGATCAAAGAATATCAGCTGAAATAAGTAGAAGCCAGGTGAATGATCTCAGCCATTCTAAATTATTTCATACTCTTTAGTTACTGATAACTGTTGAATCTTGTGACAGTATTCTGTATTCAGTATTCTGAACTCTTCTAGTGATAATGAAAATAAAATAGTTCCAATCATGAAACTCTTTTATGAATTTGGAGTTTTGGATCCTAATATAAAATATAATTTATGTCTTATGGTATGAATAATTTTTTTTAAAGCCATAGCTGTCATCTATTCTCTTCTAAATCTCTACAACACTATACCAAATAGATACTGAATTTGTAATCACTAGAGTTAATGGTTTCTAAATAATCTTTCAAGGAGTCATTTTGAGTTTTAAAATACACATGGTGTTTAACACATGAAACTAAATTACAAAAAATGAATGTATCTGATGATTTAAAAATAATTTTTTATTGATTTTTTCTTTTTGTAGTATTTTGACCATTCTTTGCTTTTTATTATAACATTTATTTTATTTGATTTAATGAGACTAATTAACAATGTTTGATCATATAGCAAAGTAGAGTATGCTGTATACAAATAAAGGTTCAGCAGTTCTAGCTGAGGTATCTCAGCACACTGGTGTTTCTTCAGGGTTCATTCCAAGTATATTTACAGAATCTGATTTGATGATATTTAAAGAAGGAAAGTTGTCCATATATAAGGTCAAAAACTGAAGACTGCAAAAAATCTTTTCTTTTTTCAGCTAACCAAAAAATGATATAAATAATAATAGAATGCCTTATTTTAAAATAATATTTAATATTTTGAACTATGATACGCAATATTAAACAAAATATGATTCTCAGTGCCACAACAGAATCATTCCACAAATGATTTATAAGAAAATAAAGCATAATGAAAGAGAAATGTGGTATAATAAATCAGGTTCAATGCATTCTATTCATATCAATACATTTTTGTAAATATTATATTATTGAGTTCATACAATAAATTTTTCACTGGAATTTGTTTTATATCTTTCAGATACATGACTCCTTTATGTATAACATACACCATATTAAAATGCAAAACCAGAGAAACATTTCAGAATTCATCCTTCTAGGACTTTCTTATGACCAGAATATAGAAGCATTTTGCTTTGTGCTCTTCTTACTGTGTTACGTTGCCCTGCTGGTCGGTAACCTACTGATCCTTATCTCTGTTCAATGCAGTCCTCTTTTTAACCAACCAATGTACTATTTCCTTGTCCATTTATCCTCCACGGACATATGTTATACCTCTACTGTCACACCCAAGTTAATTGCTGACCTGCTAGTGGAAAGAAAGACCATTTCCTATGAAAACTGCATGCTACAAGTTTTAACCATGCACTTCTTTGGAGGTATTGAGGTCTTCATTCTCACTGCCATGGCTTTCGATCGCTATGTTGCCATCTGCAAGCCTCTTCACTACATGCTTATCATGCACAGGACAAGATGCAATCTTCTAATCTTAGCTGCTTGGGTTGGTGGGGCTATCCATTCTTTTCCACTATTTTCTATAACAATCAGTTTGCCATTTTGTGGTTCTAATGAAATTGATCACTATTTCTGTGATATTTTGCCTTTGCTAAAAGTTGCCTGTGCTGATACCTACATCACTGGGATTCTGGTGATTGTCTTTTCAGGTATGGTTGCCTTAGTTACTTTTGTTGTCTTATTTCTTTCTTATGGCATTATCCTCTTCACTTTAAGAAATCACTCAGCGGAGGGAAGACGCAAAGCTCTTTCTACATGTTGGTCCCATATCACTGTGGTCATCTTATATTTTGGACCTGTAATTTTTATCTATTTGCGACCTCCTGCTACTTTTCCTGAGGACAAAATATTTGCACTATTTTACACCATCATTGCTCCTATGTTTAACCCCTTAATTTACACACTGAGAAATACAGAGATGAAAAACACCCTCAGAAAATTTTGGTGTCAAACATTTTTTGATAGAGGTATACAATTAATATGAAAGTGTTTATTAGATAATCAAGTCAAAAAGAAATACATGTGATTGAAACACCCAGTAACTATGTCATAGATTTTTATTTCAACATCATAATGGAAATAATGAGAAAGTAGAACTTTATGTTTAGAGCAATAACTAAAAAAATTCTTATTTTGCATAATAAAATTAATTTGAATTAATTATTGAGCATTATGAAAACTATATATATACATATATTATATACTCACATATATGTATATTTATATATCCACCAACATAAAACTCCATGGGGACAAAGCAATTAACGGAATACTATATTGATTGATGAACATTATTGAAGGATAATTTTATAAAAATATTGTATTGAGGGATCGCATTACGAAGCAACATACAATCTGTGATAGTGGAGAGTTGAAATCTGAAACTTAAACAATAAATTTAAGTTTTAGATAGAATATATGAACATCCTTTAGAGTCATTCAGAAAACAGTTATGCAACAATGAAATATTTAGAATACAGTTTGTGTTACTGTGGTTTCATGCCTCTCTACTCCTGACCCTAAAAGGAAGAAAAATAATAGTGAAGTCAGTGAGAATCTGTAATTCAGATAACCTAAAACAAGCTCTCTGGTATTCAACCAACTGTCCACAAATTAACAACATTTCCCACACAATTTAAAGAACTAATTAAGAGTAATTTCTACTTCTACTTATTATAATTGATAAGTAAATGACCTGTCATAGGAACCATACCAAAAACTTTTCCTGCTATAATGAGGGGGAAAATACTAACAAAAGAAAACTGCAGCAGAGTGGAAAGCAAATAGATTTTGTATGCAGAAAGATGTTTCTAGCATTTTTAGTTTTAAATGTTGAGCCATGTTAGCAAAGCAGTTGTCCTTCAGAAGGTGAATACACTGTGGTAACTCCAGAGAATGGAATAGTATTTTGCATTAAAATAAATGCCATAAGAGACATGCAGTAAGCGAGAGTGCATGTTAAAAAATCAAAGAAGGCTATGTGAGAAGATCTATCTTTAATATGATTACAACAACCTGATACTTTGAAAAGGCATTACATGGAGCAGAAAGAAGATGAGTGGACACCATGGGTGATGTGGAGTAAGAAGGAGAGTCGATGCAGCACAGAGAAATTTTAAGGCAGTTAAATAGATCTATATGTTATAATTTTGGATAAAGTTTTATGCATCTGAAATTTATAAGTTCTAGATGATCAAGATTAATCTTAATGTAAATTATAAATTTTTGCTTAAAATGATGTGTCAATATATATCCATTGTAATGTGACAGCTACCACTCTGGAAGGGGAGGTTGAATCTGTGTGAGGACAGTTGGTACATGGGAACTCTTTCGCTTTTTGTTCAATTTGTCTGTGAATCTATATAGCTCTAAAAATGTCTATTTAATAAAAAAGCATATAATGGTATCATAAGTATGGTAAATCATCATAGAACCATAATAAAGGAGAGATATATTAAAAAAAAAAAAGATTTCCTAGGGAACCCAGTAGAAACTTTTATGAGAGGACTTCTGTGCAAGCTTGGTAGGATTTAATTAAAATCATTAGGACTTGATATAGCAGGGAAAAACTTTTTAAGTTACATACCAAATACAATAATAAAGAAGGAATGGAAAAATGTGACATGACAAGGATGATAACTAAATTAATTGAAGGCTTTTAGAATATGTAAATGCAATGAAAAGGGATAATTCTATAAGCATTATAAAAAGACTAAAAACAGAAATGGTAAGAGAAAAAATTAGGCAGACTTGATTCAGAGGGAGAAATTGCATCTCAGCAGTTACTGATAAGACACAAATTTTCCAGATTTAGATCTATATTTTAAAAAAGTACACCAAAGCCAGCATTTGTCTATCAAAAGAAAGGGGATGTATTGAAAATAACCAATTTTTTCATGAGACAATGTGTATTTCATTATTTATGAAAGAGAAATATAAATCTTTAGATTTATCTCTTTAGAATGGGCTCAGAAATTAAAGAAATAAATGCAATTTTCCTGAAAAATTGAAAAAGTATCAAGAATGAAATCATAGTGCTTCCTCTTGACTGGACTGCGATGCTATTCTTACATACCTGCATCATTCCTTTATGCCAGCTACAGTGATGCATTGATAACAAAGCAAATGATGTCTAAACACCCAAACATCTAACATGTATCTCCACGTGATTATCAGAGAGAACAGTAATGTGGCAAAACCTTAATACAATCTCTCTCTTTTTTAAAGACTTTCATTTTACAGAGAAAATTATGTTCATTCAAAATAGAAAGTAATTTAAAGAGATTTTGCACATGTACTCCGTTTCACAAAATCACAGACTCTCCCTTTGTCACTCTCCAACATGAGTGTTCCATTTGTTAGAAATAATGAATCCACGTAGGCACTTCTCAATCACCGAAGTCTATCGTTATATTACTGGCCACACCTCGTGGTGTACCTTACACAGAAGTGCACACATATACAAAGCCATGTGTCCACCATTATGAAATGGTGCAGAATGTTTTCACTGTCCTAAAAACCTTCCTGCTCTTAATATGAATCACACCTCCCCCTATTCATCACTCCTCCCTATAAAACTTTTCACCTATTTTCCTTTTCAAGAAGACACTAGCAATAGGATTAACTGTTATCCTCACTTCTTCTAAGTCACATGGCCTATCTCAGCTCTGCGTCTAGTTCCCACTTCTCAGCCACTAGTATCTGCCCTAGTTCTTTCCTTTGCAGGTAACATAACTGACATGAATCCACGCAGTACTCCTAAGAATGTTATCCCTGACCCATGACCAGGGGTAGACCCAAGGAAAACCATCAAGACAATACTGTTTATCTTTCTTTCAGGAACTACTCTTCGATGTCTTTTACACAGCTGCCAATGTCTTCAGTTCAGGAGATGGAATGTTTACAGCATGCCAAGGGAAAGCATTCTGTTCTGTCTAAAGAAAATCAGCACTAAATATCCAGCTGTACATTGTTCAATTTGATTTGTTTTAATGACTATATTTTCATAGAGTGCTACAATTTTCTGAAAAAGAAAAATGGTCATATGTAAAGACGGGGCTCTGTGTGTGTATGGTGTGAGGACAGTGGGGTTTTGAGAGACTTCAGAGTAAAAACTGCTCAGTGGAAACAATGCTTTTGGAATAAATGATGGAAACTATTATCACTTGCTTTTTTCAAGTGGCTAATGACTATATTAGATAAATACAGCCTAGGTATATATTAAATAGATGCATATTTTGATAAATAAGTTTTGTTATCCATTTAAGACATTTTATTTTTTATGTTTCTTTTTCATTTTTTCTACCTATTAGCAAATTGCTGGATATCTGTAAAGCTATCTGCCAAATAAATGTATAATGATCTTTGCCAAATGTTTTACTATAGTGTTTATAATTACAGCATTATTCATGTTTATGATATTCAGTGCATAATTAAGAAAATGCTATCCATTTCTATAGGATTTTTTTTGAAAATTTAAAGCACATTTTAGTACAATTACTAAAGTGCATTACTTAATTTGCTCGTCACCAGCTACTACTCAAGCTCTTTTTTATATTCCTGTGTTATCAAAGTCATCAAACTTAAAGAAATTTAGAATTCTTGAATGAAGACTACAAGAAAAATTGGAAGCCCAAAGAAGGGACCTGTAACATAGTTCTATGTACCTCACAGCTCATTTCACATTCTTGTTATACCTCATTCTTTCCTTCAATCCTACATCCAATTTGGGGGCATTTTTTGTGAGGGCTGATTTACACAATTCTAGGCTATTCTGATATCACCTTCAACACCTACGAGAGGACTGTGCAGTGCACAAATTAGTCTTATTTTATTTGAATGTCTAATTTTTTACTGCACCATGAACCAAAATCTGAATTGTATTCTCCACAAGAAAGGTGGGCTGACAGCTAAATATATCACGAAACAATGAGTAGAGTGTCTTCCTTAGACTTGGCTATTGTTAGCAAAGGGAGATGGAGATTTGGTGATTTTCTCTCTAGTGTGGTGCCTATGGATTTGTGTTTCTTGAAGTACAGGGTGTGCCCTGTGTTCATATAGCTATGAATACATAGATAGATGATGCTTAGAAAAATTAGAATAAGAGATAAGGTCTTTTTAACCTTGAATTAGAAAAGTAACTAAAATACTGTACAAATTAAGGTCCAAAAAGAGAGAAACGCATTTCATCAAAAAATATCTTTATAGCAGAACTATTTATGTAACTAAAGATGAATTCAGATTTTGAGAATTTAAATAGAATATCTGAATATTTTTCTTAAGGTTGTTCTGGTGTGTGTGTTAGGGCAAGAATGAAATAAAACCAGACATTCACATTTCATAGCTTGAATAAAGTTTGGACAACGTTAGACATCACGTTGATTTGGCAAAAGAGCAACACTGGGTTTCATATCCTACATGCTAAAGTGCTCACACCCGTTATTTAATTAGCATTATTAAATTCCAATCTGAGAAGCAAGCACTAAACTTAAAAATACTTCTTTTCTTGTTTTGGTACTTAGAGGTTATAGGAGGTAATTAATATCTAGAATCTTCAGTTTTCTTACCCCATTTTGAGTTACTAATACATTCAAGTGTGAGTTATTATGACTATTCGATGCAGTCCTCTTTTTAACCAAATAAAGTACTATTTCCTTGTCCACTTATCCTCCATGGACATCTGCTATACCTTTACTGTCACACCCAAGTTAATTGCTGACCTGCTAGTGGAAAGAAAAACCATTTCCTATGAAAATTGCATGCTACAAGTTTCAACCATGCACTTCTTTGGAGGTAGTGAGATATTCATTCTCACTGCCATGGCTTTCAACTGCTATATTGCCATCTGCCAGTCTCCACTTCACGCTTATCGTGAACAGGACAACATGAAATCTCCTAATCTTACCTGCTTGGGTTGGTGGGGCTATTCATTCTTTTCCTCTGTTTTCTGTGGCCATCGGTTTGTCCTTCTGTGGCTCTAATGAAATTGATCACTATTTCCGTGATATTTTGCCTTTGCTAAAAGTTGCCTGTGCTGACACCTACATCTCTGGAGTCCTTGTGGTCGTCAATTCTGGTATGGTTGCCTTAGTAACTTTTGTTGTTTTATTTGTGTCCTACTCTATTATATTATTCACTTTAAGAAATTACTCATCTGAGTGAGGTCCTCTGAGGGAAAGCTCTCTCTACCTGTGGGTCTCATATCACCATGACCATCTTATTTTTTGGGCCTGCAAACTTTGGCTACCTGCGACCTCCTACTGCTTTTCCTGAGGATAAAGTGATTGCACTATTCTACACCATCATTGCTCCTATGTTTAATCCCCTAATCTATACACTGAGAAATATAGAGATGAAGAGCACCCTCAGAAACGTTTGGTGTCAATTGATTTGAGAAACTTATAGTAAAGCAGCTTTATGAAAAACAAGGTCTTATGTGAATGACAACATTAAGAATTATCTCATGGATTTCATATTCCGTCACTATCTTGATTGAAATGAATAAGAAACAAATAGCAATTCCTAAATTTACATATATACATATACAAATACATAATAAATAGAAACAGTTAATTATGTGGAATATTAGGGTGGTATCTAAAAGATTATCTGCTGAATAAAACCATCTTAATTAATGCAAATAACACCAACCTACAATAACCAGTGAATATACAGGAAAATGTCATTATTATGCTATATAAAGCTATGCAAATGATTGTCATACCACTTATTAACTCATATTCTGTGGAAGAGGAGAAAATGAAATGTAAAAGTGAAATATTCTCTTTGAATTTCCAATAGCAATACATTTATACATTTTCTAGAAAGCATTTGTGAAACAAAACAATCAATATATTTGAATGTATTTTAAAATGAGTTTTAAAGACAAATATAGTGTAAAGAAAACTTCAAAAGCAAGAGCATTCTGGTGACACATGGATATTTATAGCAATTTTATATTCTAATTGACCATAGTGGAAGCAGCTACAACGTCATTAAATAGATGACTGGAAAATAAACTCTGTACTTTCAGATAATGAGCAGATTATAAAAAAAAAAGATTGTGAAAAGATATGAGTTACCAAGTCTTGAAAATATTTGCAGAAACCTATAATACATATTACTAAGTGAAATAAGTCAGTTTGAAAAGACAGCTCTATGGTTTCAGCTGTATGAAGTTTTGGAAAAGGCATAGCAATGGAGATGTCAAAAGGATCAGCACATGCCAAGGGACAGTGAAAAACTTCCTGTCACTATAATTGCAGTACATGTCAAAACCCACACAGTGTACCCAGAGTCAACCCTAATGAAAACTATGAATTTTATGTAATAACAATATGACAATATACAATGTAGGTTTCTTGGATTTTAACAAATGTGATATTCTGGATGGGGAGGATGTCACTAGTCTGGAGTATATGCTAACTTCCAGTAATCTCAGATATAATTCCAAAAGTGCTTTAAAATCACTTTATTAATAACAATAAATTGATACAATAGATATAGCAACTAATCATGTAACTAGAATGCAAAAGACTTTCTAGAAAACAGAAGACAATTTTGAGAAAGACCTTTTTGTGTTGAATGGTATTTAAATGAAAATCTCTTAAGATACAGTATATATTGGAACACCCGGGGTGGGGGTTTGGGTGCTAGCAGATAAGGACAGCAGATGTGGTCCACATACAACCCAAGGACCCAGCGATAGGGGAACAACAAAGATGAGTAACTAAACAAAATAAATAAAAGTTTCTTTTTCTTTCCCCTCTCTCTCCCTGACTGCCTACACACCTTCATTCCTGGTTTCATTTTTCTTTTTTTTTAAGAAAAGAAGTATATTATTAGATATAAGATAGCAAATTTACCACCTTGCTCCTTTGTATGCTTTTGTCCCTTTTGTCATAGATGATGACTTTATTTGAGTGAATCAGTTTCTGGTGATTCAGTTCTATTTTACTGACTTGTGATTTTTATTACTCCAGTACCATGCTCTTCAAATCACTATTGCTTTGTAGTATTAGCTCAAAGTCCAGAAGTGTAATTTCTTCAGAATTTATTCTTTATTCTCTTAACTCCTTTGATTATTAGGTGTCTTTTTTTGCCTAGGGGATTTTAATGGGGACTGCGTTAAATCTGTATATGTCTTTAGATGAGACTATATAATGATGTTGATTCTTCTCAGCCATGAGCAAGGGATGACTTTCCATCTCTCTGTTACTCCTCTATTTGTTTTAAATTCCTAATAGTCCTCCACAACTCTTCACTGGGTCTGTACTACCCCTTGTTCCCCCCACCCCTTTGGTCACCTAAATTCTGTTGTCTATGCTCAAGGGTTAGTGTTTATCTGCTCTTTTCTTTGTTTCTTTATATTCCACTTAGAAGAGATTTTCTGGCATTTTCTTCCCAATTACAATTTATTCCACATAGCATAAACCCCTTTAATTCATTTTATGTTGTCTGAAATATCAGAATTTCACCTGAGTAGTAATCCATTGTTTTTATATATCACAGTTTCTTTATTCACTCATCTGTCCACAGACACTTAGACTGTATCTAGCTCCTGGCTGTTTTAATAATGCTAGGAACATAAGGGTGCATATATCTCTGCAAATCAGTATTGCGTTTGTAGGATAAATATCCAAAAGTGAGATAAGCTTTCTGTGAGCATCATAAAAACTGATGTTTTATAATATTCCTCAAAAAGTTCAGTTAGTTCTGTTTCATTTTAATATCTCTCTGGGGTTCTGTTTTGGTCCTTCACTTGTGGCATAATTGTTTCTTCATTCTGCTTGGCACTCTGTTTATTGTTATACACTAGACTAAATGCCTTTACTTTTCTGCACTAATGTAATGACTTTGTGCTAGGATTTCAAATTGCTAAACATAGGCCTGGGGTGTTGGTCCAGAATACTGGGTTTTCTATTGCTGTTCCATTATGGCACCTGGTAGAAAATTTGAAGTTCTAGAGCCAGTCCTGTGTGGAGTTTCTTGAGTTCCCCATTCAGGGATGGAGTCATGGCAGAAAATGCAGAGATTTCCCCCAGAGTCATAAACATAAATAGCAAATCACAAGGAGAGAGATCCAAGAGCACAAGATCAGGTCACCAACAGGACACAGTCCTAATAGAGGTGTTTGGGGAGAGGGTGTTGAGTATGTTTTGCAATTCTGATGGTTTTGACTAACAAAACACACACACCATGTGAGAAAATCTTTCTGTCTCTCAGTTGGGCAGCAGTCCCAGAAAGGAAATGTAGACAACAAGTCTCAGAGATGAGTCTGGGAGCTCTACCAAGTGTCATGCAGATATGCAAAGCTGTTTAGCAATGACCCCAACAGCTCTTATTTTAAGTTTATGTTTTCCTGGAGACTTGATAATGATGTTTCCTTAGAGAGCTGACAAAACTTCTTTTCGGGAAATTACTCAGTTGTCTGTACTGGATTTGCAAATCTCATTGACCAAGCACACTCTCACCATGTACTAACTGTCCTGGCAGCCAAGAGAACTGAGAATCAAAGAACTATAGTTCTGAGGACAAACTATCAGGCATCACAAGTGTTCTGATAGCAAAGCAGTGGGACCATTCACACATATGGCCTCCTGTGAGGGCATTTTCTTATTCCTGGTGACATCCAGGGCTAGTGCCACACAGATAAAGGGAACCTGAGAGGATAATCTGCAGCTTTACTTTTTACAGAGAAGCTCTCCTCATGTTCAAGTATTTTTGTTCAAATAGTGATTGTCCTACAGTCAGGTATATGCATACTTTATCACATCAGTTCTTCATGCTGTCTGTCCAGTGTTTAGTATTGGGCAGTATTTGCAGCAGGACTGTTTAGTTTCTTGAATCCTTTTCAACAACGTGTGCATCTTTTATTTATGGGGATGCTAGTTCTCATTCTTCTCACAAAGGCCATAGTTGATAAATAGGTATAGTTTTGTTTGTGGGGAGAAATTACGTTTGAATTAATAACAGTCTGATATCTTGGATAAATTTCCTTTTTCATGACTCATGTCATTTTATTACATGTATAGAAACTAATAATGATATATTAGTTATAACAAATAATATATGTAATTATGTTATATTATATAGCAATTGATATATAATACAGGACTTATGTATACAATGTTTTCCTACCTCAGCACTTTGGGTTTTTCAGAAAATGCACAATGATAATGAAAGAGATCCTTAGCATGGGAAAACTCTGTACAAATGATCCCACTGTTGGGCAAAAGAGTGTTCTGATCACAAAAGTGCCTGTCCAGCCAAAATTGACAAGGATTTGAGTCATAGGAATAGCAATCAATTACATGCCACCACAAGAAGGTGAACGCAAACAATACAATGTAACAGAATGGAAAATGCCATAGGACAGAAAAATCTGAAGTGACATGCACTCCGGACTCATTCCAGGTTGTGGTCATCACATACCACAAACCCAGCAGATCTGGAGTGTTGTGTTAGACAAGGCTTATAGATGGTCACATATCAGTTAATGGACATGAGGATTAGGATGAAGGTTGACAAATAAATGTATACAAAGCATTGAATCCATTCCAGTTTTATCCAGATTGTTAAGTGAACTAATCCAGTAATTAAAAAGAGAAATATGGAATAGTTTTACTCATAGGTGGATTATAATGAATGAAGCAAATGATCATTCAAATCCCAACAAAAATAGCAGAGCACAGGACTGTGTTATGGTTCTCTGGGATAAACCAAGTGGGCACTCTTCAGGAAGTATTTTAGGCAGATTTAGTTCACCTGTGGTAACAACTGTGATTATTCCACAAAGAGCAGAGCATAGGCTTCCTGTTAGAGCCCATTTACATAGGCTAAAGCAAACACTGGAAGAAAGGGATGTAAATTAGGAGAGGGCATTTCAAGCTCAGGAATTTCTTTGCCTGCTGGCAACATTCCAGCAATCTCAAACTCAGGTCAAGGAATGTTTGTAAGGTTTTGATTCATGGCTGCTGGGAACAGTGGCATGCCTTTTCCTCACTCATGTCTACAGGGTAGGGTAGAGGGGACAATGTAATGAATACAGCACTGTGAGCAAAAGAAAAAAATGCTAAAAAAGAAACACATCAAAGTGATATATTTTAATGAAAACACATCAAATCATGCATTCACTGAAATTTGTATTATTCTTCAAATGGGCTTCCACAGTCATTCTAAGGGATATGGAATTATTAGATAAGACATTGAAAGAAATATTGATGTTCAAATAATGTATAATTGTAATGTAAGCTCCCTTATAACTCTTAATCAGGGCAAAAATTACATCCCAATTCTCCACACTCAATGCGTTCTTTCTCCCTGTAAATGTTACATATCCTCTATCTTATTACTATCACATTTTGTATTTTCACTTACCTATGCCACACTTTCCTTGCCTGTGAAGACACATATTTTAGTGATAATTTTGTAAAGCTAAAAGGTATGAAAGTTCTATATAGCTGTAATTGTCCAGAAAATTAATCTTAACTTGAAATATATTAGAGAACACATACATTCTTTCTTCCCAGAGGATACATGTTAAAAATACTATATGTGACTGGCTAGAGATCTTTCCTTAATATATAGCTGATAACTAAAGTTTTTACCCCAGATTAAAGTAAAGGGAAAAAGAAAATTGAATTGCATGAATAGTGAATCTCAGTCATCAACTGAGATTGTAATTATTGGGATTCTAACAACGTATTGCAGGGTTAACTTTTTTTACAGGACATTTATAGTACATTTGTGGAGTCTTTCGAGTACTTTATTTCTAAAGGATGGTAGATAAAGAGCTGATTACTTGGGGACATATAAGTAATTATCTTGAACTAAACAAGCTATGCCCTAGGAGGAAAGCAATGTACCTTTAGGACATACGCTTTAGCTAATATTTGACTTAGCATTCAAATCTAACAATTCTCAGGAATAATGTGATGATACAAATGCAGATTGTCTACACCTGTAGATTTGATTTGACTGTTTTGGGAAGTAAAATATACTGCCTTTGAGCTCTCTTTTTCCTTGTAGGATGACTTCCAGGCATTTAAGAGAATTGTGTGACAGTATTATTATTTATTTTGTAATTTTAAAAATAAATTCAGGGGAAATTAGAAAGCAAAATTCATCACCAGAGTTCATTCTGCTAAGAAAATTTCAAGTCAAAATTTGAAAGGAAATAATTTAAAGAATGATTGCTACATCAACAAAATACAGAAAAGATTACAAAATAATATATTCAAAATAAACACAGAGAAAATATGTAAGTTACTTCTTGCTCTTTTATTCTGCATAATTATGAGATTATTCTCAAAAATTATTTTAAAATATTGTAAGGCATATTTAGCATCTAATATGAAAAGACTTTAATTTTAATTCTGTAACCTAATACATTATTGTATTAAGGCCAGCTGTGATGGCCACCAAGCCATCTGATGCCTTGTAAGCTAGGCTGGCTGGAAGCTACTGGCCAGATAAAATGAGTTTTCATTATTAAATGAGAATGGAGCCCTATGTGCATTTTGCAGTGATGTGACTCCTGTGTGTTGCTCATGGGAGGAATTCACAAATGACTAACTTGGGTTCTGCTTGTAATTCCTTTTCTAATTTATACCTATCCCTCTCCCTCATTCTATAAAATTGTACCCTCACTTTGCTTGTTTGCTCAGATTATGAAATCTGGGCTAGCACAAAATACAGCTACCTTCACTACTTCTAAAAGACTACACACTTGCCTTTGTCGATAGAAAAAGAGCTGTAACAATACCCTATCTATATAAATGGAATAAGAAACATATTGTTCCCTGGAAAAATTACTTGAGCTATACAACTTCTACTTCATAGAAATATTTACTGATGTAAGAATACTGAGCCTATTTGATCTGCTTTTTATTTTAAAAGTGACTTTGGCCTAAGCTATAGCACAATATTTCCATTTATAGATTTTTCATTTTAATTCGAATGACAAAAATGAAGCACTGATCAATCCAGGAGGTATCTCGCTTTTCTCTGCAGGATTCAGTAATGTACACAAACTCATGTGTTGGGAGATCTGGAGTTGATGTAAAATTTATCTTTTTGCTTTGATTTTCCTTTTTGAGAGGAAGCAGTGAAAGTATCCCTGTTTGGACACTGTAGTCATAGAACTTCAGTATTTAAACTCTAGCTTGCTCAACACTAGTTTTGTTACTATGCAGTTTCTTTAATCTCTATAAAGCAATTTTTATTATTTTTAATGTGTATATTAATCTTAGTACACAAGTACTGTCGTGTGTGTGCTATTTTATTTTTTAAAATTTCCTTCTCATCTGTGATTAAAGTTGACTCTTAAAGCCAATTTATAAATTATATAGAGAATATGCTATACCTAAATTTTAAATGAAGACAAGACTTTTTACAAGGAAATTCATGACCTGTGAAGTAAATAATAAATGTCTTTCAAAAATGTTTTCATTCATTCTTTGAAAAGAGATCCTTCAGTCTAAAAATAGTTGCCTATCACTTCATATAATTTTGTGCTTCCTCATTCAAAATGGATTTCAGGTTATTTATGTTGCATGGATAAAAACAGCTAATCTTCACATGTATTTTCACAGTGTTACAAATTATTAGCTATGTGGCTTATATTTATTTCTTTATTGATACTTGAATCCTGGGGAATAAATGTTATAATATTTACAAGAAATTATTTTAATTTACATTAAGCTTTACATATGAACATTAAGTAAAACAAAATTGTTTTTATTGTGAATTGATAAAAGGCATTCATGTTTACTAAGGCAGACAGTAATTACATTTTGCTAGAAGTGTTCATAGTAATCATCTTGTGTATATATGTTCAAACAGACTCTTACTAGAGAATCTTCCTAATTGAAACCTCAGTTTTATTTCCTAATATATTTGAATGAAATCAATTAAATCTAGCCAGTAACTTGAATAGAATATGATTATCCCTCTTCATTCTAAAATAATTCATGCATTTTATCATTTTAGATCATTAATGAGTATCCTATTTACATTGGACCATGGAAATAAGAAATACATCATTGTATTTATTCTCTTGGAACTTTCCTAAAACAAAAATGTTGAAATCCTTTGCTGTTTATTATTTTTATTTTGCTACATTGTTATTTGGGTAGGAAACTTACTCCTAATAATTTCTATCACATGCAGTCAACTAATTGACCAACTGATGTATTTCTTTCTTAATTATCTTTTACTCTCTGACCTTTGCTATACATCTACTGTGACACCCAAAAATAACTGACTTATTGGCAGAAAAGAAGACCATTTACTACAGTAACAGCATGGTGCAGCTCTTTACCACCCATTTTTTTGGAGTCATTGAGAACTTCATTCTTACAGGGATGGCCTTTGACCACCATGTGGCCTTCTGCAAACCCCTGCATTGCACCATCATCATAAACAGGTAGAGGTGTAACACGATCATCATAGCTTGCTGTACTGGAAGGTTTATACACTCTGCCAGTTTCTACTTACCATCTTCCTACCATTCTGTGGCCCCAAGGAAGTAGATCACTATTTCTGTGATGTGTACCCTTTGCTGAAATTGGCCTGTTCTAATACACACATTATAGGTCTCTTAGTCATTGCTAATTCAGGCCTAATTCCTTTAGTGACCTTTGTTGACTTGATGGTATCTTATTTTTTTATGTTGTACACCATCAGAGAATATTCTGTGGAGAACCGCAGCAAAGCTCTTTCCACTTGCAGTTCTCATATAATGGTTGTAGTTCTATGTTTTGCAAGTATATTATTCATTTACATTGGACCAGCCACAACTTTCCCAGAAGACAAAGTGTTTGCTCCTTTCTATACCATCATTGTTCCCATATTCAATCCTCTGATCTATACCCTCTGAAACATGGAGATGAAGAATGCTTTGAGAAAAGTTTGGTGCTGTCATATATTCTGGGAAGGAAAGTAACTTGTCTGAAGTTCTTCATGCCCTGGTTTCATGAGATAATGACTATGAATAACATCACTTTTCATTATTTTGCTGCCTCACTGCTTGGAGAGACAAGTGAGTAAGCGAAAGTATATCCCATTTGCCATCTTATGTTGCTACAACTACAATTCATCAACAAATCAAGCATTATCCTATTGTATTCTCCATCATCTGACTTAATCTTTAAGAATTGCGTTCATGCGAAATGAATTAGCCAGACAAAATCTTAAAGGTAATTATATTACCTATTTTCCATTTAATATTTAAAAATACAAGCAAGATGATGAACATTTTATACCTTATAAATTAAAATGTGATTAATCTATTACCTTCAATTTTTTAAATTCTTGTTCAACTATAAATACTGAAAATCACATGCATAATGCATGGACAGCTCCTAAAATATCTCACGCTGAGCAATATAGTGTAATCCATGACCAGATCTTTAGTCAGAATTTGCAAATACAGGTAAAGTTCTTCTTATTTCTCTTTATAGTCACTATAATACAAAGGTGATCATGATCTTTATCTCTAAAATCAGTTACATTTATATTTTTTTGTATTGTGTAAAAAATATTCATACATTATTATGTTTGCAATATGCAATATTCATTCTCATGTTTTGTGTATTTTCTGATTGTTTTCATCAATCTATATAATATCACATTACATGAACATGTGGTATTTTATCCATCCTTTGCTTCTATGCACTTTAGTAGTTTCCTGTTTTGGGGTGTTATGAGTGCACTACGTTAAAAATTTTGGCTCATGTCTTCTGGTGATTATAGAACTTTTATTTTTCTTTGATATGTTTCATATTGTTAGTAAGTCAAAGTTTTAGGATAGTAGTTGCACCATTTTGCTAGTATTCTTTCATAATATCTAACCGACATAAAGCGTTCAATGAAATAAAATTATCAGTAATTTAGATTGAATGGAATAAAATCGTTAGAACTAGGTGAAACTTGGTCACTTCTAGAGTATATGAGAGATGCTGATTAATGCAAACCAACATTTTAACCATAGGCTAAAAAGAAGTAATCTCATAAAAAGATAATTTATTTATGGATAGCTCAGAAAAACTTCCAAAAATAGAGTATGTAAGATTGAAATATAGGTAATCTCAGTTGGTAAGTTATGATATATTATATTCACTGAAGCATATGAAGTTGTTTGATATAATAAACAAACCTGGGAAAATAATTCAACTCTGAGGAAGGAAAAAATATATTTCAGTTGATCCTAAATATAAGGGCTCACTTACAGATAAAAAAAGACGTACTATAATTGCTTGGTAATATTGGACTGTCACACAAACACATATTCACATTCATTTCTCAAACAAATGTTATACAAAATAAAATCTTCCAGATATTTATATATCTGACATTAACTGGAATGAACATACTTTAATAGAAAACCAAAGTGAAGGAGAAAATATTTGATTTTTGTCCAAAAACATATTAACACATGTATATTATTGAATAAAAAAGGAAATTATGTTACAAACAGGTATTATATACTATGCCATATGATAACTTTTTTGCACTTAATAGACACATATATAACATGAATGTATCATTACATAAAAATAAAAGACACTTTTAAAAACCGTAATATAGGAATAGGAATCTCAAAAATGTCCAGGCTGTTAAAAAAAAAACTTATTTAAGAGGTAAAGTAACAATATTTTAATGAAAAAATTGATGGATAAAACAGAGTATACCATATCTTAAGAAAGATTCAGTGAATATAATTTTATTTTATTTATTTTATTAAAGGAACACTGTATTATATCATTATGAAAGTCTAAATCAAGTATTATAACTATAAATCAACATCTGTATAAAGTACATTAATTTACAACCACCAGTCAACTCCATCTCACCCTTTTCCCCAATTTGCCAGCTCTCCTGACCCTTCTTTTTTGTAACTATTAATTATTTTTATAGGTTAAGCATCTGCTTTTATTTATTCAGTTCATTTTAATAGTTTCTCTATATACTATATAGGAGAGAAATCATGTAAGATTTGTCTTTCTTCTTCCGGATTATCTCACTAAGCATAATTTCCTCTAGGTCCATCCATGTTGGTGGAAATGATAATATTTCATCTTTTTTGATTGCCAAGTAGTATTTCATTGTGCTTTTATATACCACAGCTTCTTTATTCATTCATCTGTCAACGGATACTTAGAATATTTCCAGTTCTTGATTATCGTAAAGAGAATTCAATAAACATGGGGATGAACAAGGTTAAATTGAGCTTTTAGTATAATAAAATAGTCAATATTTTAACACAAATTCATGCTCACTAAATTAATTTATGGAAATTGTTTTTAGGAAAAAGTAATTATTTTATAAGAAAGAAGGTAGGAAGTTCAAGAAGGAATGGGAAATAAAAAAACATGATATTATGCATAAGTTTTAAAATTGTATCAAAATCATTCTTACCTAATGTGTGAGAAAAAATATAGAAAATATCATAAAAATCTTAATTCATAACATGATAAATGTTGGAGAGAAAGATCTGAAAAAACTTGTTCTAGACACCATGTGCTCTTCAGTAGGAGGTCATATTTTAATTGTTTTCTGTCTGATTAACATTAATGGACAGACATTATTTCCTATATAGACAATGTTAGACAGCAAGTAAGTAGAAAGTTAAGTTGTAGTTACCTAGTTGATAATAACTATATTGATGTTAGATGACAGATATAGATAGATAGATACATAGATGGTATTGAGCATGGAAATGTGACCAACTTTATTATCACATGGGCTCAACTGGAGTTTTCCAAAAGACTGAGATCCGAATGAAAATGGAGGTGCACTTTTATAGGTTTAGGGAGACGAAAAGGTGCAAATTAAAGTGGGAGTTGCAAACATGAACCCAAGTTAATTGTAAATTCTCTACTTAGACAGAACATACATAAGATCTGCTTGCAAATAATTAGGGAAGTTTGTATCCATTAGCTCAGTGGCTATCGTGGCTAGTAGAATGGCAGGTAGGTCCTTCCTTCCTTTTCTGAATTCCAATGGTTTTCTTGGCAGCAGGAAATGGCGTCATGGTAGCAGGAACATGGCAGCTGATTTTTCTTCTACATGGCTATTTCATTAGATGAAGAAAGAACACATTTCAAACATTAATATCATTCAAGGTCATGACTCTGGAGCTCACCCAGGAGAAATGGTGGTATATGGGCTTTGTTCAGAAGTCACTGTACAAAAAGTGAGATACTGTAGAACTATGCTACCGCCTCTCTGTGGGGAATTGCTTTAAATCAGAGATTATCTTTATATTGAAGCAAGGAGAATATATTTTAAACAGGTGTTGTCCAGTCAACAGAATGATGACCAATTGAGACACCAAAGGAAAGATCGTCTGACTGCTCAAAAGACACAAAGAAAGATTTTTTAGAGAAAGAGCATTTCAGACTTCAGGAAATTCATGAGCCCTCACTTTCAAGTAACTCCTGGGATTAGAAAATTTATAAAAAGTAAGATCTAATATCAGTGGTCAAAAAATGGGGAATTTTTGACATACCTAAATTGGTATTTTTCATATGCATCTAGAATTGGAATTTATTTTAGTTGGAAACTTGCAAATGATTACATGAATCAAAACTCATTTCCTTATAAGACAGTATTAGAGATTTCAAAAACTGGTCTCTCTCAGGTACTCATGTTGCTTAATGTTGAACGAGAGTTATTAAAAAATGGTTGTTTCTCTCCATCCAAGACATACAATTCTTCATGCAATAGTGTGTTACAACCAGATGGCATTAAAAATCTTTATTTTATTTATAAAAGATTCCTATCTAACTCTAGAAAAATAATAGAAACAAATCCTAGAATTTTAAGAAAAAGTAATATGAAAACAATTTTTTGAAAATGAATGTTATTTTAAAAATCAAAATAAACCTGTAGAAGGAACTTTCATGGACTCATGAGATTTATGTTCTATTTATAATTTACTGAAACTACTTAGTTCAATTTCTACTAACACTTCACTCCCTCTCATATTCAAGGACAAAAAAAAAAAAAAGACAAAGCAGAGCAAAAGAAAAAATACAAAATAAATTTAGGGAAGAGATAATTATGCATTACGGCATTTCTCAAATCAAACCAGTGCCATGAAATATCAGACAATGATCAATAAAACAAAACAGTGTGTGGTTGGTTGACAAAAAGATCACTATGAAATAAATATATGCTATAGAGTGTGATAAATATCATCAGCTTCAGTTTTTGAGACAGTATTCAAAGAAAGGTGAGAGAAAGAATAATAAACACATTGTTCATCAGTGCCGTAATATTACAGCAGTATTTAATCACTCATGTGCTAAACCTCAAGAGATAAATAAAAGAAGCAAGCCTCAAGTCTATACATATGACCACTGTAATAGTACTGGTATTATTTCTCTAATTATAACTGTGCAAACACATTGGCTACTGTAAAATGCCTATGGGATTTTTTTCCCTCAGGTCTCTCTCTGTTTGTTTTTTATTGTTGTTGTTTTAAATTTAAGTTTTTCCCCAGAAATTCTTTTGTAAGAGGTGCATTGGACGGAAGATTCTTGAGAGAGTCAGGGAATTTGCAATTCTATTTGCTGATGCAATCATAGTTATACAAAATAGTAGGCACCATCCTGAAGGATTACCTTGACAATGCAAAGAAATGTAAAATCTTACAGACATGAACATTAGGGTTAGTAAACATAAGAAAATATAATCGGTATCTTTTAACATCACTTTATTTTATATAAACACCTGATCTTATTAAAATTCAACTTTTAAATTGTTCATATTCAGATAAATCTATGTGACAAATTAAGTTTTAAGCTTTTATTCACATTTGTAAAAAGGCATTTAAGTATAATGAAAAAATATGATTCTTCATCGTATAGAAAACATTTGGATACATATTTAACCTTAGTAATTAGGCAGCTTGGATTTCTAATTTCCTTCTTGCAAAACTAGAAACAATAACAAGATAATAATTATCCAGTTATAATGAAGATAAAATGGTATATTAAAAGTATTTATGAAGTCTCTAAAACATATTATGCATAGTATGTGGTAGGTAAACATTTTATTCTAAGCATGACAAAAAAGCTCATACATTTCTATTTCATAAATGTTCTATATTGTAGATATGATAGTTAAAAACCAGAAAAACCATATCAGATTGACCTTGATGGATTTTTGCACTCTATGTATATTCTCATTTCTTTAGTTACACTTCCCAGTGATCTTTTAAAAAGTTTTGTTATTTATTAATTCAAACTCCAGTTTAGATGTCTTTGGAAATCATTTTCACAAGGGTTTTTCTCAAAGAATTTGAAGGAGAAATTTTTGGAAGAAACTCTTAACTGAAAGAACTGAAGGTATGTGATAAGTGGACTTAAAATTTACCTGTTTGAGTCAGATTTTCTAGAGTCTTTTACGAACACAACTTTGAAAGACACTTTTCTTTTTTATGGGCCTGTGTTTTCCCAACTGATGTGCAATCATTATAAGTTGAGAAGCATTTGACTAAATGTTAAGATATGCTGAAGCTTGTATAATGTTCAAGAAACATTACAAACCAAGAGGTATACTTTTTACATTTGTATCAGGGTTGTTTTTAAGATTGTTATGTAAATTTTAAAATTTCATTAGATAAACAACTTTATGTTATATTTATTTAATTGTTCACATCGGTTGCTTCTCCCCAGACTCAGGACTCCAACACAGGGGCATGTGGTACCTCAGGTACCTCTAATTATACATATATATATATATATATATATATATATATATATATATATATGGTACTAAAATCACCAGTCTCGTAGATAAGCTGTGATATTGCTTTGGACTATGAGTACAAAGGTGATGTATTCAACATATTAGCTTTCTGTTCCTAGATAAACTGCATCACAGTTGGTGACACTATTCAAAATCTATGTTTAAATAAAGAAGTCACTGTTTAACCACATTACATTCTTCCATATGTTAACAAAAAATAATGAACTGTTTTAAGTGTACTAACATTTTAATAACATCCCTTCAAATGTTTCTTTAGAATAATTATGAAAAAGATGATATTTTTATAAAATAATAATCTGTGTTCTTAGATTCAGATACCCAGCATTGTAATTGCAGTTCCCTGTTTTCTACCATTTTATAATCTGAATCTTGACTATATTTTTGCCAAGAAAGTCACTGAGACTATTATTAACTAATTAAGTCTATTTCTTTGCTATTATTAAAAGACTTGATTTTTTAAAAATTTCCATAATAACTGTTCATTCCATTGGATATATAATGCTTGTGTGTGATTGAGACTTTACACATTAATTACATGCAACATTGAGATGGGAAGAGTCTTGGTTAAAGTGTACAGGTACTTAATGACATAGTTGGAGCAAGACACCATGTATTTTATAGGTTGGAAACAGTTGGATGACCATTTGTTTAGTGGATAATATGGCAAAGTTCTTAAATGATGGAAACTAGCCTAAGATATAGTTCATTTTAGATTATTATAATGATTTATACTAATTAACAGAATACTTCAATTTTTCTATCTCCCTATCCTGTACAATGTATATAAGAACAGTTGACTATTGGATTGTTATGAACTGAATGTGTGTAAAATGTTTGCAGCAGTTCAGACATAAAATATGCTCTTGCTAAATATTATTTAACATTTAATCTTGTCCTAAATCTAAATTTTTAAAAAGCTCTAATGAATTATCTCACCCACATTTTTTTAATGTGTAAATATTCCCAAACAAAATTTGCCATTGATAATGTCATATGTTCTGTATCATTTAAATTATTGAGTTTCTGTTGTGTATCCTGGACTCATCCCAACCCCATGGAAACTCAAAACAATGTCACAGAATTTGTTTTAATGGGTTTGTGGAGAAGTAAGCAAATAGAGCTACTGTTCTTTTTCCTGTTCCTACTTTGTTACCTGGCCATCTTAGTGGGAAACATGATCTTACTCACCATCACTTGCATCCATCTGATCCTCCAGCCTATGTATTACTTTCTCTGCCACCTTTCCTCCTAGGCCCTCTGCTATACCTCTTCTATGGTGCCTAGGTTAATCAGGGACTTAGTTGCAACAAGTAAAAACATTTCCTATAGCAACTGCATGATACAACTCTACTTCTCATTTGAAGGCAGGCGTGGAAATTTTTATCTTGATGTCCATGACTTTTGACTGCTACGTTGCCATTGTCAAGCCCTTGCACTATATGATCATCATGAACCGGCAGAGGTGTAAGTTATTGGACGCCATGGCCTGGGGTTCAGGATTTTGGCACTCTATTGCTCTACTGCTGGTCGTACTCAACTTACCCTTTATGTGGTCCTAATCAGATAGATCACTATCTATGTGATGTGAAGCCTCTTTTGAAGTTGCTGTGCAAAGATATTCATGTTGTTAATATCCTAATGATTGCAAATTCAGGGTTAGTGGTTGTTACAGTTTTTCTTGTCTTAGTAGCTTCCTACATACTCATATTATACAATCTTAGAACACACTCCTCTGCAGGGAGACAAAAAGCTTTTTCAACCTGTAGCTCTCACATTATGGTTGTAGTTTTATTCTTTGTGCCCTGTATCTATATTTATATTCTACCCTCAGGGAGTCAAAATTATGATAAAGAAATCTCAATGTTTTACACTGTGATTGCTCCCATGTTAAATCCTCTCATCTATACCCTGAGAAACATGGAAATGAAAAAAGCTATTCAGAAGGTGTGGTCTAAAATAATATTTTCAGAATTGAAATAAACAGATGATACTCATTGGTTTTCATACTCTGTCCCTGAGACATTTATCATGGAGATCATTTGGGTAGTTGGAACTGCTTGAAGTAAACAAGGTGATATTCATTGTCCTTTCATCTTGTGTCTCTGGGACATTTATCATTGAGATCATTTGCATAGTTGGAACTGGATGGCTACCAACATTCCATGAGCTGAAGAAGAAAATCTCTGTGATCCACATTAAAATCTACACTTTAAAAGACTCAGATTCTTTCCCATGTGACCACATGGATTTGAGGGATGCAGAAATGCCCTTCTAACACACATTTGAGATCTCACCATTGCGTGTCCCTTTTACTTACTCATCATAAATCTCTCAAAATTGTTCCAAGCTGAATTTGTTAATCTAGGCATCCACTACCTAGGTTGAAAGTAGTCTGCTACAATGAAAGCCTTCAGGTTCACAGAGACTTGGGTAACTACTGGCTGTTATAATTTACTTTTCTCTACTTCGGCAATTAAAAAAATATTGAATCCCCTTTTATCAAACATCTATGAAAAGAGTAATATTTTTGCTAACATATGTGAAGGGTTAGCATGGTATGTGATCACAAGAATCTTTTCTTAGGTACTTTTCATTGACCCTACCTTTTTTTATGTCATTTTTCCTGAACATTTTTACACACCTCTACTGGATTCATCTATAATTTTCAAACATGTTCTAAAATCTCTCATCTCTGTGAATATTTATTCTAAATCTTATATGACTCCTGTGCTTCTCTATACACACTCTATATATTTCACTCTGATGGTTCCTTATTCTGGAAGATTTTGCAGACTCATCAACCAACTTGAATTACTTATGATTCCTTCTCTGCTCTTTTGTTGCTATCCAGTTATATTTACACTTTTAAAATATTATTATGCCCAATATATATCAATATTTCTTTATATGAGCTGTATTTTCCCATTTACAGTCATGTGCTATATATTTTTATTCGAATATCGCTATTTTCTAACAAAATTCCTCTGCAAATTAAGATGCAACGCTGAATTATTTTAAAGTTTATTACTATTTTTAAAATTTTTATTGAAAGAACATTGCTTCATAACACTCTGTAGGTGTAAGGCATGGATTATTATAAACCCACATCTATATATAACACATTATGTTCATCACCACTAGTTCAGTGTTTCCTTTGCTATAAAACTGATACCCTCTACCCAGTTTTCCTACCATCCCTCCTCCTTTCCTTGCTTCAGTGACTAGTTTGCTTTATTGACTAAAATCAATTTTTGTTTTATTTAGCTCATTTGCTTGCTTAAATTCTCTGTATACCTCAAAAAAGTGATATCATATGCTGTCTGCTTTTGTTCTGGCTTGTCTCACTAAGAATAATTTCTTCCAGATTCATTCATGGTGTTTCAAATGGCAGAATTTCATTTTTTTTAATATGAGAGTAGTATTTCTTTATGTATATATACCACATCTTCTTTCTCCAACAATCTGTCAATGGAAACTAGGTTGTTTCCAGCTCTTGGCTATTCAACGCACTGTATAACACTGCTTATATCTCTATGATGAATTAAATTCAATGATGTTACTTTTATGTAACTGTATTCATTTTTCTTATGTATCTAAAGCACCCCTTATGTCGTTAACAGTTATGATATTGTAGGTCATTGCTTTCATATATCTATCTGCTCTACATGCAGGATATTAACAGTTGTCCATGTTAGTGCTATGCATGCTGGTTCTTGCTTCTCTTTGTCCTACCTAATTGCAGGAGTTTCTGAGAGCTAACCTAATACATTTACTGGCTACATTAGTTTCCCTCACATTTCAGAAAGCTGGACGAGCACAGAGCACTGAGTTTTAGAAAGTGATCCTTCTGATTAGAATTTTTGAGCTTCTTGGGAAATCGTGCCAGAGGTAAGTAAGGCAAAAGTGGAAAATAAACATACAGGGAGCACCAACAGCATTAATAGACACTTATTTAATACCTTTGACATACAGGCAGCATTAATAGACAATTATTTAATACCTTTGGCCAGGATCTGTGTACAAAAGAATTTGAGGACACTAATTACTAAAAGACTTCAAAGATCTATTGATTCTTACACTATTCTTTAGGATTATATTCAGTTCTTTCAAACTAAATATTCTTAGGAAATAATCTAAAGCAAGTGATCACTAGTATTTCAACACCTGTGTTAACTTTCATAATAATTAAAAATTTTTTTTTGCTTATTTTTAGTGAGCTAACATTAAGATGTTAAATATGCATTCATACTCATCATTAAAATGGAGGAAATCATGCACTTTGCAACACCCTAGATGGAACTTGAAATGGTTATACTAAGCAAACTATGCGAGAAAATTCTGGATGGTTTGACTCACTTGTGAATATAGAGCTAGAATGACAAAAAAACAAACACAATAAATCTCTTGGGAATTTGATTGCAAGACTGGTACAAGAGGCCAGACATGGGAGGCATGTGAAATGGAAGGGAATGTGAGACAGAGTCAGAATACTCCAGGTGACAGGGATTAGCATTCTGGGGGTGGGTGGACTGTGAGATGCACATTGACTGAGGTTTGAATTGATGACCCTGGAAGTTACAAGCAAATGAAACTGATTTAGAAAAATTCGTAGGCTGCTTTTCTGGGTCTTAAAGAAGCACTTTTCCTTGAATCTCTGGTAGTCTTAGAGAATGTTTCAAGTCTGCTTCCACTATAAACCTGAGTATAGAGATTTTCAAAATATTTTAGAATAAATCTGAAGGCATTTTAGTTGTTGGTTTCAATTCAAGCATTTTATTTCACTATGATAATGGAGATGAATCAGCAGAATGAGTGTTTGAGTGCAAAGTGCTGAGTTGACCTAAAGCTAATATGATAGTCACTGGGTTCTGATCACTTGAATTAGCCCTGTCCCCTTCATTTGGAAAGGGACCCACGAACCGTCGGTGAAACATAAGCTCTTCATATTTATTGTAAACAATTTCATTCTTGAGCCTATAACTTTTCTTATAGGATATGAAAATTTTATGAATATCAAGTGTTTTAGAATATTTTAGTTTTATCTTTGGATTATTTTAAAAGCAACACTCCAATTAAGAACAACTGAGTTGAATAAAATATTTTCAAGTTAAGAACAAATTTGTTTGTCAAATTTCTGTTTATATTCATTTTTCCCATTGTACTATTGTGAATTGGAATGTATGCTCTATCAGTTTATGTTTAAACATCTACAAATAGAAGATTTTCATGTATTTTAAATCAACTAATGTCATGCAAAAATTGACTAGATTCATCTGAGTCAACTAATGTGCTGTTTGCCACCTGGTGTATTCTCTTTGTCTATGAGAAAAATAAAAAAAGGAGTAAAAACTTCTATTAAAATATATGAACTTTCATTTTAATGTGGCCAGGATAACCTAAGCATCATGCATAATTTTTATTCAATATTACCAGAGGAAAAAGTAAATGACTGTCTTTTAGACTTACAAAAAATTATCAGACCAATGATTAGTGTGAAGACCATTAGCTAGCCCATTTATAATCAAACCAACTAAAGATCCAAACAAATTTCAGTTTCTGAAATTGAAGATTGCTTACTAAGTCCATGTTAAGAGCACTATTTTTTCCTTTATTTTTCCATTGGACTTGATTGTTCATGTATGGATACAATTTCCCTAGCTGCCAATCATTTAACTCCTCTCTTTATCTTTAGAGATGTCTTTGTCTCCAAGAGGAAGGAGTAGAGATGTCTACTTTTGAGGAAGGGGAAACAAAACCAAAAATACACAATGGGATCATTCAAAATAAAATGCTTCTGCCCAACGAAAGGAAGAGTTATCAGAAGGATTGACAGTCAATTTGAATGGGAGATGTTTTTTACCTATACAACTGAAAAGGGGTTAATATCTAAGCTATATTAAGAACCCATACAACTTAACACAAAAAACACAAAACACACAAAAAAATCAAGTGAAAAATGGGCTGAATAGAGAGTTCTCCGAAGAAGACAAGGAGATGGGCATCAGGCACATGAAAACCAACAAAATGAAACCAAACCAGAAAATCCTTATCATCACTTGTTTTGGGGAGATGCAAATCAAAATCACAATTCAATATTACATTTCAACTGTGAGAATAGTCTATATAAAAAGAATAGAAACAGCTAGTGTTGGCAAGATTGTGAAGAAAAGTGAACCCTCGTGCACTATTGTTGTGAATGTAAACTGGTACAGTCATTCTGGAAAACAGTATGAAGAGTGCTCAAAAAGTTAAAAATAATTCCAATAATTGCACCTCAAGTTATCTATCCAGAAATTATAAAACACATTCAAAAAAGTTGTAGATCACTATATTTATTTCAGGATTGTTTATATAATAAAGTGATGGAATAAATCTAAGAGCCATCAACAGAAGGTTGCATAAATTGTGGCATATAGGCATATATACAAAATGGAATTTCTTCCTGTTTCTTCAGCTGAAGTAGCAATTAAAACACATTGTGGTTTCCTTAAGAGATTTATGTATAATTCTATAGAGAGTCTGAATCACATAGTGATAGTGCTTTTCTCTGGGACTATTTATTTAACTCTACCTTTATTCAATTAATCATACTTCTTTATATTTTTATTCATTCATTTGTTCATATACTGGGCATGCTGCCTTCCTGAAGGTATTGTCACCAAAAGGACAAGTATTTTATGGAGTATGACTGCTTATTTAATAAATTTAAATGGTTGCCTGACATTAAAAAATTTTATTGGAGTCATTATGCTTTCATAATGGGTTAGCAGTCGAAGAAGTTTAAGTACAAAAAACCTCTAAAGTCTGCAAGGTAGGTTAGAGATGTGGCATATTATTTGTTAACTATACATTAGAAGTTTATAATCTGTAAGTAAATATTTTATTAAAGTTCATTTTATATATCATGATTGATGGTAATATATTTCCTATAGTATTGAAGTATTTAACTGCTTGAGACTATAAAAGTAATTGGAGTTCTTATACCTGCTAAGTGCCTGCTTAACTCAATGCAGGTTTACAGTAGTTATTTTCTTTCTTTATCCCATGTACATTCTTAGTTGAGATCATCCAAAACGTTCTTTTGATCCTTTCCTCAGCTGAGTCCATGCCAGTCTCCAGACACATTTATTTGTCATATGAAATAATTTTTCTACTAAACAATTTCCTAATGGCATTTTTCATCTGGACATTTCTCAAGGTATAGCTCAAAGGATTTAACATAGGTGTTATCATAGTGTAGAATATAGCAACTGCTTTATCAACAGACAAAGTGGCTGCAGGTCTCATGTACAAAATATACAAGGCACAAAGAATAAGACAAACACCGTGATGTGGGAGACACAAGTAGAGAGGGCTTTTTGCCTTGCCTCCAAGCTTTGTGTCCTTAAGGAGAGCAGAATGACCATGTAAGAGACCATCAGAAGAAGAAAGTTTAACACACAGATGAACCTACTCTTGGCAGCGACAGGAGTCCTAGATTGTTAGTATCCGTGCAAGTGAGGTTGAGCAAAGGTTTCAGTCACATATAAAGTGATTTATGACATTGGCCACAGAAGAGTAATTGGAAGTTGACCAGAATCTGTATGATTGCATGAAGAAAGCTGTCCACCCACACTACCCACATTAGCAGACCACACACCCTCTGGCTCATGATGGTTGTTATGATGTGGAGGCTTGCAGATGGCCACATAGTGGCATAGGCCATCACAGTGAGCAGGATGACCTCAGCAACTCCAAAGAAACGTTCTCCAAAGATTCAGTCATACATCCATTGAATTTAATTGTCTTCTTTTCATGGAGTGAGTCTGTAATCAGTTTTGGAGTATTGACAGAGGAATAGCAGGCATCGGTAAAGGACTGGTAGACCAGAAATGAAGTTCTGTAAGGGGATGATAGCCAGAGGTAGAAACCCAGTTAAGAGATTATAATAATTGACAGAAGGGCTAACAGCATATTACTGAAAGAAATGTAATGAAAAAATATAGGAGCTTTTTCAAAAGAACTGACAATGCACAGTGAATAATGTCTGAAATAAAAAACTTCATGATTCATAATTGTATGTATATATTATGCTTATAATTGCTCTTATTTCCTTAAAATAACATTCATATCTTACATTGTTATAGTTAGCAATGTTGAAATGGTAATCTATTTTTGTATGACCACAATAATTATAATTGTATTATCGCTCCTACTTCGGAAGCAAGTATTTATAATAAATTTCATAATGAACATATACACACAATGACATATTTGAACTCCAAATATCAAGTAGAATGCTATTAAGTAAAATATCAATGTATACATTCAAATGTCATTTTATCACTCATACCCAGTTCTCCCTATTTCAATCCCTTCTTAAGCCTGGGCTCCCAAATATTTTGCAACATGTTTAAAACAACTACCATAGTGGCACAGTGTTTTGGTTTAAAAATAAAAAAAGACCAGAGTATAATTCTGGTATTTTAACGTGAATCATCTATCTGGTGCACATTTCCTATCATACTACATCTTTGTTTCCTTATCTAGAAAGCAAGATTAATAACACTCACCTCACAGGTTTTCAGGACAATTTTTCAGAAAACACATATGAGCATAGAACCACCATCTGAAGACACACAAAGGATTTTCATCTATTTTTTTCTGTGTGTGTTAGCATAAAAGAGATAAGAAATGATGATCTGTCACTTATTATTCATTCCTACACATTTTCTGCCTGTGAGTGTGTTTAACTTTTTCTTTCGTTCTCATGATTTGTCTTGCTTGCTAACAGAGAATCTCATGGTGCCTGGTGTCATAGAGCTTACTTCTATAATTTTCATCTGTCTAATTGGGTTAATGGTATTCACCAACCATCTTTTGAAGAAGTGGAATGAGGATGAAGTGCTCTATTACAATATTTGAAGGGTTCTGATGCATAATAATTGCTATATGTGTAATTTAACAAACATTAAATAAACATCAACACAATTTAAAAACTTACCTTACAGTCTTAGATGATCTTAATGGTATTTGGGGGTATTGGAATAATTCCAAAATCAAGCTGATTTCTTGATATAAGAAACTTTACTGTGAAATATATGTCACATTTAGGAAGAGGTTGCTTAAGCTATTCAATAGCGAATCAATAGTTGTTAAGAAAGTATATTTTATAAGTCGAATCTTTTCTTCCAAGCTAAAATCTCAAAACGTCTTTAGGAAAAAAACTGGGATTTGAATTGAGAAGGGGTTCATTTGAAATTCTTTGGAGAGATGTTCTATAGATGCCTTTGTTTCCATAGACAAAAGGCAGAAAAAGCGGAGGGCATACATTCAAATCTATCATTCTTTCCAAGATGAATCGCGCTCTGGAGATGTGACTAACAGAAATAACTTTCACCTGGCATTGCATGCATATTTATAGAGATTTTTATAAAGTTTTAATCACCCTGTCTTGGAGCTGCTACATTTTCTCCTAGGAATTATATCACTGATGAAAATACTTGCTGTTAGAATCAAGTATTCTGGAGAGACAAATGTTAGAAACACACAATACTGATGGCGAATTGTATTCCCTACACATGGAGCCTGAACATGTGAAAGTCTCCTTTTCGATGTAAACCTGAGATTCTACGAAATTTGAATCTATTTAGTGATAATGCAACAGTCCTCCAAAAACATAAAAAAGTAAAAATGAGGGGTGTCATCTAAAGCACAGAGAGTTCCAATCATTCCACATCTTTTTCATTTATATTATTAGTTTCTTTCCTTTGATTCATGCTATGAGGAATGCAGTTATTTTTGTTATAATTTTGAGGACTAATGATGTTGAAAACTTTTAATGGCCATCTATATGACCTCTTTTGTGAAATTTGTGCTCATGTATGCCCAAAAATTTAAAAGTAGAGGTCTGGCTTTCTTATTGCTAAGTTGCAGTTACTTATTATTCTCCCTATATATATATAGATATATAAAAATATGGATATATATACATATACATACACACATGTGTGCATGTGCATTATATGTATATTCAATTGTATATTTATTGCTTACAACTTCTAGATTTTGATCTACTCTACAGTTAAATTCTTTTTTGTAAAATTTCTAAATTCAGTTTCAACATGCAGACAACAGAGTCATTTTGAAATAATTTTTTGTGTGTATAGTATGAGATAGTGGTTGTGACTTATTTTTATTTTCTCAATATGGATATCCAGCTGAATCGAAACAATTTGTTGAAAACACTATACTTTTCCCCTTTATATTACTTTGATATCTTCTGAAAAAAAATTATAAATTTAGGTCATTTTTGGACATTTTATTATGTTTCAATGACCCTGATGTCTATCATTATATCGTTGTCACATAGCATTGATTGTTGAAATGTTACAACAAATCTTAAATTTAAGGAGTCTAAATATTACAACTTTTTTCTTTTTTTAGAGTGGTGTGATCTTCCAGATTCCATTAGATTTTCATATTTCCATATACATTCAGGAATAAATTGTCAATTTCTCTCGAATGTTTTTGAGATTTTTATTGGCATTTCATTGAAAACATAGACTTGCATGTTAAATTGGAGTCTTTAACCCATCAACATGCCATATCTCAAGTTTTTAAAATAATATTCTAAAGAGCATTTGTTTCTAATCTCAACTTCTATTTTTGTGATTGAGACATACATATGATTTATTATTTACATTGTATATGAAATCTCACCAAATTTACTGAATAGGGTTTTTTTCATATAGTACTTAACATTTTATACCTATACAATCATGCCTCCAAGGCATAAGTATGTATTTACAATTTTGCCTTCTAACTTCCTATCTATATGTGTTTTATTTATTGTCCTTACCTATTATAGTGAGAAGAAATTAATTTACAATGTAGAATAAAAATTCATGAGTAGACATCCTAATCTGACCCAACCTTGAAAAGAAAGTACCCACTATTACATAATAATGTTTTGTCATAGTAGGTTTTAACAGATAATTTTTATCAGGCTGATTATGTGCCTTTCTATATTCCCCAGAGGGAGAAAATAAAGTCCCATTAACCTTGAAACCTAAAGAAAACATGAGAACACAGGAAGACAACCTCCCATCAGAAACCAATTTGGAAGATAGAAATTATTATTTCTCTTTAATGGAACAAGAATTTAAAGTTGCAGTTACAAAGAAACTCAGAGAGGCAATATAAAATGCAGAAAAACAGTTCAAAGAACTATAAGAGAATTTAGTAAGACAAGTCAATAAAATAAAAAATACTATTAAGGATAAAAGGCCAAGATTGAAGGTTTAAAAAAAAAACATGACACAAGAGATAAAGAATGCCATAAACAAGATCAAGAACACCAAAAATGGAGAACGAATTGGACAATGTGTTACAAAACAACCAAGGAGATCAAAGAGACATGCCAGAAGTTATGATATTTAGGAGGAGATTTATTGCTGGTGACTGTGGGGATAATAAGAAATCTCATGGCAATCCGTGTATGCAACTCAGGGTATATTGGCATACAGAGAGGTGCAGAGAACAAAGGCAGTTAATAATTTTGTCAGGAAAAGTCAAGGCTTCCATAGAGTCACAATTTTAACATTTTCCATTATCTAAAGTTTCCATTTTTTTCACAAATTAACTAGCCAGGCACCAGGTATAGTCTGAAATTATCCTAGAGCCCCCAGGTGTGTCGGGTGTGTCTGGATAAGTGCCCAAATGGACTGTGCAGTTACCTTAAGATTGATAGCCTAAAGGGATCTGTAACCAGTGAAGTGTTCTGCAGCCATAACACACTGTTCTGAACTTTCCTATGTGGATCCTCAAGGCAGACCTGTGAACTAAGAGTAACCCAGTAAATAAAAAGTTTTTCCAATTCCCTGTTTCAAACAGAGGAAGGGATCAGTGATCTGGAAGAGAGAAACATAGAAGTCAGGTGAAAGAAGAGATGGATATTAAATGACAAAAAATAAAAAAAGAAGGAAACAAAGCCGTTCACACTATCTGAGTCCATTAAGAAAGGAAACATAATAATAATGAGTATTCCAAAAAGAAAAGAGAACAAGGAGGAACCAGAAAACTTATTAAAGGAAATAACCACTGGAAACTTCCCAAATCTGGGGAAGAAAGTGCTTATACATGAAAATGAAGCCAAAAGAACTCCTAGCTATGTAAATGCAAAAATGCTTGCACCAAGGCATTGTGAAAGTGTCAAAAATGCAAGAAAAAGAAAGATCTTTAAAGGTGGTCATGGGAAAAAAGCAAGTAACATCTAGTTATTCTCATGAAGCTATTGCTAGACCTATCAACACAAGTCCTACAGGCAAGAAGAGAATGGAATAATGTTTTCAGAATACTGAAAACTGCCAACAAAAAATACTATGCCCTGTGAAATTCTCTCAAACAAGAGGGAAAATTCATTTCCTATGACAAACAAAAGCAGAAGAAATTTGCTGCCAGTAGAAATCCGCTACAGTAAATGTTAAAATAGTCTCTTCTACCCAAATTAAAAAAGTGGAAGCTTACAAAAATTAAGCAAGGAAACTACTAGATAGACAAAATCAGAAAACAAATATCAAAATGGCAGTCACAGGTGTTCAAAATTCAATAATTTCTCTGAATGTAAATGGACTGAATTTACTAATTAAAAGTCACAGAGTGGCTGAACAGATTAAGAACAAAACAAAACTATATGTTGTTTAAAAGAAATTCACTTAAATCCACAGATAGACTTGAAGTGAAGAGAACAAGGAATTCCAAGTGAATGGTGAGTCTAAAACAGCTGGAATTACTATACTCATCTGAGATAAAACTGACATGTACAAAAAACATAGCAAAACGTAAATATAGCCTTCATATAATAATAAAAGGATTAATACAGAAGGAAGATATAATACGCATTAATATACATGTGCCTAATAAAGTAGCATCCAAATATATCAAATATTAGCAGATCTAATGGAATACATAGAGAGCAACACAGTAATAGTATGAGCCTTTAACACTTCACTATAGCAAACCATGATCCAGATTGAAAATCAATAAATAATTGTTTTGACAATGAATTACAAAATATGAAATAATACACACCCATATGTAAATAAGTATGAGTGTATATATGTGTGTTTAGAGAGAGAGAGAATATTTCACCCTAAAACAATAGACTTCATTCTCAAGCATAGACCATATGTTGGACAAAATTCAAATTCAATAAATTCGCAAAGATTGAAATCATTTTTAGCATCCTTTGGATCACAATGACATCAAACTAGAAATCAACCAAAAGTTGAAGGAAGCCAAAATTGCAAACGAGTGGACGAAAAAACAACATGTTGTTGAGCAATTATTGGGTAGAACAGTAAATCAAAGGTGAAACTGAAAAACACCTGTAATGTAATGAAAAAGAAGACATAGTCTATCATAATTTGTGAGATGCAGCAAAAGCAGTAACAAGAGGGAAATTTATAGCAATACAACTCATACATCAGGATAAAGAAATTTAAAAATAAAAAGTGAGGTCATTATCTAATCAACTAGAATAAAAAGAGAAAAATAAACCAAAATCTGGTAGAAATAAAGGAACTAAACAGCAGAAATCAATAAAATAGACATCAAAATGTGTTGGTTTTTGAAAGGATAAATAAAACAAAATATTTCACTAGTCAAACTCAAAAATAAGAGGAGAAAACACATAGAAATAAAATCAGAAATAAATTCAGAAAAATCACAAATGATGCAACAGAAATACAGATTATAAAAGAATACTACTCAGAGCAGTATGTAAACAAATTGAATAACCTATAAGAAATGGGCACATTCTTGGAAGCGTATAACATTCCAAGACTAAACCAGAAAGAAATAGATATTCTCTACAGACTAATGACAAGTAAGGAAACTGAAAGAACAGCTAAGAAAGCCAAAAGACCAGAGCAGATAGTTTCACATGTGTAGTCCACCATTGTTGAAAGAATTGATACTAATACTTCTCAAACTCTTTTAAAAGTTGAAGAAAAAGACAGACTTCCAAACAAATTATATGATGCTAACACGATACCAAAAGTAGACATATCATCAAAAAACAAACAAAAAAAAACCAAAACAAAGGAGACCATTACATACCTGTATCCTTCATGAATATTTACACAAATTCTTAACAAAATACTAGCAACTCATAATTAATTCACATATGATTATTAAGTAGGATTTAATCTGAGTATGAAAGGATGACTTAACATACACAAGTCGATAAATCTGACATAATGCATCAACATTCATTGGCACAATGAAGTACAAAACCACATGATCATCACAATAATGCATTTGACAAGATAAAAGCCTTTATGTTAAGAACTCTCTAAATAATGGTTACAGATGGAATGTACATCAACATAATAATGCTTTATATTATAAACCAAAAATCATCATTATACTCAATGGAGAAAAGCTGGAAGCTTTTCCTCTAGTATCAGGAAAAAGGTAAATAAGTCCACAATCATCACTATTATTTAATGTAATGTTGGAATTTGTGACCAATTCAATCAGATAAGAAAATGATATAAAAGATACCCAAAATTGAAAGGAAGTAAAAACTATCACTGTTTGCAGATGGCATGATAGTATAGAGAACCACAAAGACTCAAATAAACAGCAGTTACAATAATAAGAAAGTGCAACAAACTGTCAGGCTGCAAAATAGATACCAAAAAATGATTGAATTTCTATTTGCAAGTAATGAAATTGTGGAAAGAGAACACAGGAACATGATACAGGTGGACTGAGACCAAATGAGTGTCGAGTTGATCTTGAAAATAATTCAAAGACATCTTATACCAACACCACATGGCATGTTTACTAGAAAACAAGTAAACAAACATGGTGCAGGAAGCTTGGAGGTTACAGGAGGAAGAAAGCTCATATGAAAATGACTCTCTTTTATACAAGGGGGAAGGATCTCCTCTTTTGGCCTACAGAGCTGAGAAATAGCAAGTTTGCCTAGAATTCTCATGAAAGTTGCCTAGAGCTCTCTGGTGGGAATAACTAAGAGGTGTGTTTCTAGATACAGGTTTCTAGGGAGGGGTCCTAGCTTTTGCCAGCTAGTCAATTCTCCTACTCAAATATCTGCATACTGCCCTATAGATTTTAAGCTATTATGCCCACATCAGGAAACAGTCCCATTTACAATTGTAACAAACAGTATGAAATACCTTGGAATACACTTAACTAAAGAAGTGAAAGATCTATACAAAGAAAACTATAAGACATTCTTAGAAGATATAGATGACACAAAGAAGTGGAAAGACATTCCAAGCTCACGACTGACAGAATTAACATAGTTAAATTGGTCATATTGTCTGAAGACATATACAGATTTAATAATGTGGAGGTCAAAGGAAAAATTCCCCCATTTCTCTGAGGTTCTTCACAAGCTGGATGAATGAACAAATTAGCATTAGGCATGATTAGTAACAGTAAAGTTTACATTTAAAAAATAACATATGTATGAAGAATTTACATGGTGGTAAATTCTGAGGTTGCTGGAGCACATACACTTATATATCTTGAACTGAGGCATGGAGATCTCAGGGGAGAGGAGAGGGTGGGGGTATCCACATGACAAGAAGGAATTACTCAACCTTACTCTAGAAGCATAGATAAACAACTCCCCTTTCTGCACTCTTTTAGTGTTAAGGACTAATCTAATTTCTTGATTAGGAGAAGGGTGAAGGCCCAGGGAATGGCACATGTTCTTTGAGTAAGGAAAGGGCTAAAGATTTATAAAAATAGGAGCTTCTCCTGTGGCTCAGAGGCTTTTTCACTGTCTTTGGTTCTTAACAGAACAGTCCTGACAAACCTGAACAACTGTGAGAAACTTGCGTTCTCTTGTTTTAGTTCAATCAAATGGAATTCCCATTAAAGTCTCAAAGGCATCCTTCACAGAAGTAGAACAATAAAATTGCAAAATTTATTTGGAACTATAAGTGACCTGGATAGCAAATATGAACTTGAGGAAAAAAACAAAACAAATAGGTATCACACTCCATGTCTTTTAAGTTCTCTTTAAAAGTAATAATAAAGTCAGCAATATATTGGAATAAAAGAGACATGCAGATTAAAGGAAAATAATTAACATCTAAGAAATAAACTCTCATATGTATGGACAATTAATCTTCAACATACGTTACAATAGAGCAAGTAAAGTTTCTTCACTAAATGGTGTTGGTAAAACTGGACTGACACATGCAAAATATTGAAAAAAGTGCACTATTTAAAAATATGCACAAAAATTAATTCAAAGTGGATCAAAGATGTAGATACAAGGTTGGGAATTGTAAAATATGCAGAAGAAAATATAGTTAAAGCACTACAGGACATTGACCTTAGAGTATCTGAAGGTGAAATGCATCTTGATGAAGCTTAAAATTAAACTGACAGTACTCACATCTGATGGTTAATGAATTACTAATGGCATTTTGATTTGGGAGGGTCCCACCAGCCATGTGCTGCACCAATTATATGCTATTTATAATTAATTTCTATATAGTTTTGTTATAAAATTTGTACCTTTTTCTGTAACATGATTATTTTATTATTATGAATGTTTGGCATTTTTATATCAATTGTTTATTATTTATGAAAAAATTCTACTAAAAATGACTTTAGAATATTTCATATGTGTAGTAAATGTGTTAAAAGTTACTTACATACATTCTTTTATAATACTGTCAAGAAATAGAACAATTCATGCTTGAGCATCTACAATAATGAAGATTTCCTTATATTCAAAACTCTTGCCATCATAAAATAGACCAATTTCCTGAGTCATTGAGGTAGGTTTTATGGTATGCTACATTCTGATCCACTGAGGGAACATTTGAAAATGTGGTGAAAGCATTTATTTAAATATTAAAGCTATTATTCATAAGTGAACAGCATAACCCAAACAAATGCATAACTGATATTCCATAATATCAAAGAAATGCAGTGATTATATGACTATAATTTTGTAATATTAAAAATACAATATAGTTATTTGTGTTAAGAAATGCCCTAAGATAACCAATATGTCAACAAGTTAACAGCTTCTCCAAACATTTTTGAAATAAGCGTTTTACCTGATTGCAGTTACTAAACCCATGTTTTGAATATCTTTCATTTTTTCCATTGGAGTTTCTTCTAGATGTGTGCCTGACAATCTCTGTAGCAAAGATAAAAGACCATAAAATGAAAATGACTGCTGGGAACCACAAAATGTCACTCAAATATTTTATATTGCCTTTAGTATTCATGACTATGTATCTGAATTGTCATTATGTCATAATTATAAAGATGAGGAAAAGGAAAAGAGTTTTAAAAATTCACTTACAGATCACATAGTTTATTAAACTCTTTTCGACTTCTCTACCTTTTCCTGTCACTGCCATAACCATTTATTCAATGGTTACCCAATATTCTTTAATTGTGACTTAATATTTTACATGCTTCCTTCATATCACTGTTGTTTAATGAGAGGAATTCTCCTCAAATCATGTTTCCCTTTTCTCTTTTCATTCTGTGAGAACGCTAATTGTCTGCCTTGCTCTCTTGTAAGATTTTAAGGGCAATCGTAGATTAAATACTAATGATGATTCAGAAAACAGGCTTGAATCCTACCTAGAGGAGTGTCTATTTTATAACACTGAGGGCAAATTACTTCACACATTTTAAAGAGAATTCTAGCATATATGTTCATGTGAAATAGTCCATATGTCCTGACATATATACACTTTTAGAAGGGAGAGCTTGATTTCTTGTGACCCATTGACACAAATTTTCTTTTCTCATCAGGTGAGGTTTGATAATAGTCTTTTTCATGGATGACCTTTGTGTCACCCTTCCACTATTGTTTTCAACCCTCACACAGGAAATGTAGCATCATCATGAAGGAGGATCAGGCTGTCTTTTAATATGTATGTGTATTGCCTTTCAATCTTGAGAACTTATTTGGATTTTCTATGTCCAACTCTCTTCTATGGATGGTTAATTAGACATTTGGATTAGTAAATTGATTTTCAACTTTATACTATTCACATTCTATTATATAAATTCTTCTTTGTAAATCATTATGCTTTACATAAAGTAAGGTATCTGAAAAATTTGCCTTTTTTCCGCATTATGAACAAAGAATGTCAGTTGATATAATTAGAAGCCAGGTGAATGATCTCAGCCTTTCTAAATTATTTCATACTCTTTAGTTACTCATAACTGTTGAATCTTGGGTGACAGTATTCTGTATTTTTATGTAAAGAATGACCTGAAGTCTTCTAGTCATACTGAGAATATAATAGTTCCAATCAAGGAACTCTTTTATGAATTTGGAGTTTGGGAACCTAATATAAAATAGAATTTATGTTATGGTGTGAATCATTTTTTAAAGTTGCAGCTGTCATCTATTCTCCTCTAAATACCTAAAATACTATTCCAATATATACTGAATTTGTCATCAATAGAGTTAATGGTTTCTAAATAATCTTTCAAGGAAGCATTTTTAGTTTTTTAAATACACTCACTGTGTTGAACATATGAAATTAAAACATGAATAATGAATGTATTTGATGATTTTTTATAATTTTGTTATTGATTTTTTACTTATTGTAATGTTTTGACCATTCTTTACTTTTTAATATAACATCATTTGTTTAACGAGACCCATTGACAATGTTTGATCGTGTAGCAAAGTAGGGTATGCTGTAGACAAATAAAGGTTCACCGGTTGCAGATGAGGTATCTCAGCACATTGATTTTTCTTCAGGATTCATTTCCAGTCAATTCATAGAATTGGATTTGATATTAAAAGAAGGAATGTTGTCCTTATGTATAAGGTCAAAAACTGAAGCCTATGCAAAAAATCTTTTCTTTTTTCAGTTAACTTATAAATAATTTAATTAATAATAAAATGTTTTATTTTAAAATAATATTTAAATATTTTGAATTATGATCTGTAATATTGACCAAAATATGACTCTCAGTGCCATAATAAAATCAATCCACAATAGATTTACAAGAAAATAAAGTATAATGAAAGAGCAAAATGGTATAATAGATCAAGTTTAATATATTCTACCTTGTCAATACGTTTTGATAAATATTATATTGTTGAGTTCATACAATCAATTTTTCACCAAATTATGTTTTATGGCTTTCAGATACATGACACCTTTATATATATCATACACCCCATATTAAAATGCAAACCGGAGAAGCATCTCAGAATTCATCCTTCTAGGACTTTCTTGTGACCAGAACATAGAAGTACTTTGCTTTGTGCTCTTCTTAGTCTGCTACGTTGCCCTGCTGATCAGTAACCTGGTGATCCTTATCTCTGTTCGATGTAGTCTTCTTTTTAACCGACCAATGTACTATTTCCTTGTGCACTTATCCTCCACGGACATCTGCTATACCTCTACTGTGACACCCAAGTTAATTGCTGACCTGCTAATGGAAAGACTATTTCCTATGAAAATTGCATTCTACGAGTTTTAACCATGCACTTCTTTGGAGGTACTGAGATCTTCATTCTCACTGCCATGGCTTTCGATCGCTATGTTGCCTTCTGCAAACGTCACCACTACATGCTTATCATGAACAGGACAAGATGTAATCTCCTAATCTTAACTGCTTTGGTTGGTCGGGTTATCCATTCTTTTCCTCTTTTCTGTGGCAGTTTACCCTTTTGTGGTTCTAATGAAATTGATCACTATTTCTTTGATATTTAGCTTTTTCTAAAAGTTACCTTTGTTGATAACTACATCACTGGGATTCTGGTGATTGCATTTCAGGTATGGTTGCCTTAATTACTTTTGTTGTCTTCTTTCTTATGGCATTGTCCTCATCACTTTAAGAAATCACTCAGCGGAGGGAAGACACACAGTTTTTTCTACATGTTGGTCTCATATCACTGTGTCATCTTATTTTTTTGGACTTGTAATTTTTGTCTATTTGCGACCTCCTGCTTTTCGTGAGGACAAAATACTTGTACTATTTTACATGATCGTTGCTCCTATATTTAACCTTTAATTTACATACTGAGAAATAAAGAGATGAAAACACCCTCAGAAAAGTTTGGTGTCAAACATTCTTTTCAATGGAGGCATACAATTAATATGAAAGAGTTTATTAGATAATCAAGTAGAAAAGAGGTAGATGTGATTGAAACACCCAGGAACTATGTTATAGATTTTTATTTCAACATAATAATGGAAATAATAAGAGTAGAACTTTGTGTTTAAAGTAACAACTGAAAATGTTCTTATTTTACATAATAAAATTAATTTGAAGCAACAATTGTTGAGCACTATGAAAACTGTATATATATACCCATATACGTGTGTTTATATCTACCAGCATAAAATTCCATGGGGACAAAGCAATTAAACCAATGCTATATTGTTAGATTAACATTATTGAAGGATAATGTTATCAAAAAATTACATTGAGGGATCAGATTACAAAGTAACATACAATTTGTGGTAGTGAAGAGTTGAAATCTAAAACTTAAACAATAAATTTAAGTTTTAGATAGAACATATGTATATCCTTTAACGTCATTCAGTTACACAACAATGAAATATTTAGAATAAAATTTGTCTTAATGTGATTTCATGGCTCTTTACTCCTTACTCTAAAAATGGGAATAATAATTACTAGTGATGACAGTGAGAATATGTAATTTAGATAGCTGAAATTAGAATTCTGGTATTCAATCAACTGGCCACAATTAACAATATTTCCCATGCAATTTAAATAACTAAGAAAATGTGTTTTTCTACTTCTACTTATTATAATTGATAAGTAAATCACCTATCGTTGGAACCATACCAAATACTTTTCCTGCTACAATGATGGGGAAAATACTAACAAAATATAAATGCAGCATAGTGGAAAGCAAATATATTTGGATGCAGAGAAATATCTCTAGCATTTTTAGTGTTAAATGTTGAGCCATGTAAGCAAAGTATTTGTCCTTCAGAAGGTGAAAACACTGTGATAATTCCAGACAATAGAATATTGTTTTACATTGAAATAAATATCATAAGAGACATACAGGAAACGAGAGTGCATTTTAAAAAATCAAAGAAACCTGTGTGAGATGATTTAACTTTAGTATGATTTCAACAACATGATACTCTGAAAAGGCATTGAACTGAGCAGAAAGAAGATGAGTGGACACCATGGTTAAGGTGGAGAAAGAGGGAGAGTTGATGGAGTACAGAGAATTTTTAGGACAGCTAAACAGTTGTGCATATTATAACTTGGATAATGTTTTATGTGTGAAATCAATAAACTGTACAAGATCAAGAATGAATCCTAATGCAAATTACAAATTTTTGATTAAAACGATGTGTCCATATATATCCATTGCATTGTAACAGCTGCTACTCTGGAGGAGGAGGTTGTTGCTGTGTGAGGACAATTGCTACATGGGAACTCTTTTGCTTTCTGTTCAATTTGTCTGTGAATCTATACAGCTCTAAAAATGTTTATTAATAAAAAAAGCATATAATGGTATTACAAGTATGGTAAATCATCATAGAACCATAATAGAGATGTATGAAAAAAAGATTTCCTGTGGAAATCAGGAGAAACTTTTATGAGAGGACTTTTGTGTAAGCTTAAAGGAATTAATTAAAATCCTTAAGACATGATATAGCAGGGAAAAACTTTTTAAGTTACAAACCAAATACAATAATAAAGAAGAAAAGGAAAACTGAGACATGACAAAGATGATAACTAAATTATTGAAGGCTTTAACAATATGCAAATACAATGAAAAGAGACAATTCTTGAAGCATTATAAAAATATTAAAGAGCAGAAATAATGAGATAAATTAAGTAGACTCGATTCAGCAGGGAGGAATTGCATCTCAGCAGTTATTAATAAAAAATAGATTTGTCACATTTAGTTTCATATTTAAAAAACCAGCACTAAAACAGCATTTCTCTATCGAAAGATAGGGAATGCATTAAAAATAACCAATTTTTTTCATGAGACAATGTGCATTTCATTATTTATGACAGAGAAGTATGCATCTTTCTCTTTAGAATGGACTGATGAAATAAGCAATGATTGCAAATTTTCTGAAAAATTGAAAAAATAGTGCTTCCTCTTGATTGGACTGTGATACTATTCTTACATACCTGCATCATTCCTTTAGGCCAGTTACAGTGATGCATTGATAACAAAGCAAGTGATGTCTAAACATCTAACATGTATCTCCATGTTATTATCAGGGAAAAAATTAATGCGGCTAAACCTTAATACAATCTCTGTTTTTTAAATGCTTCAATTTTGCAAAGAAATTTAGGTTCACTCCAGATAGAAAGTAATTAGAAGAGATTTTGCACATGTACTCTGCTTCACAAAAACATAGCCTCTCCCTTTATCACTCTCCAACACGAGTGTTCCATGTGTTACAAATAACAAACCCACATAGGCACTTCACAATCACCAAAGTCTGTCGTTATATTACCGGTCACAACTGGTGGTGTTCATTCCATGGAAGTGTACACATTTATAAAGCCAGGTATCCACCATTTACAAATGATACAGAATGTTTTCACTGTCCTAAAAAACTTCCTGCTCTGAATATGAATCACTCCTCCCCCTATTCTTCATTCCTCCCTATAAAACTTTTCACGTATTTTCCTTTTCAAGGAGACACTACCAATCAAATTAGCTGTTATCCTCACTTCTTCTAAGTCACATGGTCTATCTCAACTCTGTGTAATTCCCACTGCACAGAGACCAGTTTCTACCCAAGCTCTGACCTTTACTTGAAAACATAACTGAAATGTTATGTGCAGATATTTTGCAACATGTTGAAAGCAACTACCATAGTGACTCAGCGTTTTGGTTTGAAAGAAAATCAAAAAGACCAGATAAGAATTCTGGCACTTTAACTTGCATTGTCTATCTGGTGCACATTTCCTATCGTAGTACATCCTTATTTCCTTATCTAGAAGGCAAGATTAATAACACTCACCTCACAGGTTTGAATATGAATTTATTAGAAATCACATATGAACAGAGAACCACCATCTGAGGACACACACAGGATTTTTACCTATTTTATTTTTTTTTGTTATTATAAAAGTTTCTTATTTACCCATCGTTGTTGATCTTAAGAAATATTCTTCCTGTTTCTATTTGAACTAATACCTGATGATCTGTTGTTTATTATTTATTCTTTTGTAATTTCTACCCGTGAGTGTGTTTAAATTTTTCTTTCATTCTCATGATTAGTCTCCTTATTTACAGAGATGTCTCATGGTGCCTGGAGTCAGAGAGCTAACCTCTATCTATATGCATTTTATTTATTTTCCTTACCTATTATAATGACTAAAAGCAGGGTACAATGTAGAAAAAAATGGTGTGTAGACATCTTAGTTTGACCCAGACTTGAAAAGAAAGTATTCACCATTACAAATATTAACATATCTAATGGTATACATAGAGAGCAACAAAATAATAGTAGGAGAATTTAACACTCCACTATAGTAAAAGATCATACAGATAGAGGATCAATAAATAATTGGTTTGACAACAAATTAGAAAATTTGTAACATGTACACCCATACACATATGTATATGTGAAGCTGTGTGAGTGTGTGTGTGTTTGTAGAAAGAGAAAGTATTTCACCCTAAAATAATAGACTTCATTCTCAAGGATAGACCATACGTTGGGACGCAATTAATACCTCAATAAATTTAGAAAGATTGAAATAATATTTAGCGTCCTTTGGATCACAATGACATCAAACTAGAAATCAATCAAAAGTTGAAGGAAGTAAAAATTGCAAATGAGTGGAGAAAAAAACAACATGTTGTT
>RJWH01006728.1:0-33141 GCA_004363575.1 Solenodon paradoxus
CCACCAGGATGGCAGCTGCCCCCTTCAGCACCACTTAATCAAAGGAGTACAGAGAAGCTAACCAACAGCATCTCTGTTTACTCTTTAATGTAGTTACTAATTGACAAGGTACCCAGTGTGGGAATTAGCCCTCAGTCCTAGAAAGCAGCTCCTCATCATTGTACCTTTTTCTCTTAAATCAAGGTGCTCTGGCAGCATTGCAGGCAAAACTACATTTTGACCTTTTCCTATTTATGCCTACCCTTGCTCATGGCCCCTGTTGCCTCTCCCTAGTCAGATGCTGGTTCTCTAGTCCTACAGTCTTTTTCAGGGACAAGTAGCTTATATAAATGTAGTTTTGTTGTGTTTGTGGGGAGGAGTTGAGCCTGATATCTCTATTTTTCCACCGTATTCCCAGAACTCTCTCCACATGAAATTGAGTATTCCTCTTCGTTGTAAACTGGTTTCATTTATTTACAGCATTGGTTAGGTACATACTATTTGCAGGCTGCTATACTAAATTATTTGAGAGGTTAAAAATGTATAGTATAAGCAGATCTCAATAAATTTGTACTTTTATTAGAAAGTTTTGATACAGGTTTAGAAAGTATCAAGGAAAGATTATTTTCAGGTTAGGTCTATTTGCAGTAGTTATTTGAACATTATCTGGTAGTATAATATGCCTACATCATTCCAGTCTACCTTTATACTTTAACATTGTTCTTAATGGGAGTAGTTTCCAATTAACTAGCCCACTCCCAAATTATTTGTCCATTTTGGTAATTCTAGAGATCCCATTTTTTCACATGATATAGACGAGCCCTCTTGGTACATCACTTTGCCTCAACCAGCTGTGCCAGATTCTGTCTTCCAGTCATTGTTTTTTCCTGTCTGCATACTTTTCCAGGTGGGAATGACTAAGAAATTTTATTCTTATCTAATATTCGCCAACTTATAACCAGACCTCTCAAAATTAGCATTTTGTTTTCTAATAGCTATGCTGATAATTATGTTAGAGAGTATGTTTCTTCTCCAGGTTCCAAATTCTTTTGATTATAGTTAAAACTGGATTGGGTTCCACATGAAATTTTAGAGGCATGTCAAAACTAGTCCTTCCTCTATATTTCTGTTTCTTTTAGGGCTTTCTTCTACTGAGTTACTCGGTAGGTATGCAGGTAATTCTGTCATGGTGCCGACTTTGATAGGAGAATTTTGATCTTATGAATTAGAAAGAAGGTGAATAATAGGAAAATAAGCTTACTAATCTTAGACATAAAGTGCCCCCTTTATGTGTTTAATGTAGTCATTGTAGAACATACATGAATAAAATAATTGTTGGCATACCAGATATCAGCAGGTAGAACTTGCTTCCTGAAGAGATTACTGAATCTGAAAAATAAAAAGTTTTTCCATACATTGATAAATTAATGGGTAATAGACAAGAAAAGAAGCAAAAAGGACATATCAAGCAATTCATCATTTCCTGTATGTCTAACCATAGTTCTATGTGAGATTGATAACCTTTACCCTACCAGAGTTCCAGGAAAGCAAGAGAGGTTGCATTATTTCCACGAGAGCATTAGGAATAGGAGTCAGTCAAGTGTAGTCCAGATAACACTGGAACTTACTTTGTGAACTTAAGCAAATTACTTAGCCTTTCTGAGCCTACTGTCTTTTACTTGAAAAATTCTGCTCTTAGAGACCTATAGCAAATAACTAGGTTAAATAAGAGGTATCAAATAGATACACTTAACTTTGAAGAATGCTTTGAAAATAGTTTTCTGTCAAAAAACTTCAAGAATTATGACTGAATGGAACTTTTTATGTTAAGAAATAAATTTAGATATTTAAAGTTTTATGATGTCAACTTTCAGATATTAAATTTTTTGACTTTGTTGATTATCTAATATTAAAAGTTAGATTTAAAACATAAAAATGATACTGATGACAGACACTAGAACTCTGGTGATGGGTTTAGTGTGATATACACATTGAATGAGGTATGAATCTATTCTGCTGAAATGTTTTTACAAACAATTGAAACAAAGTTTATCTAAGATTTTTCATTGGGAAGTATCTGTAATATAAAGCAATACATGTAATGAGCATATTTCTGGTGAGAAGAATAACTATAATTAAAGTTGTTGCCACCTTTGTTCATTTTGCCTTTGATGAAGTCAAAATGCAGAGTATATAGTTTGGCAAAGATATCATCAATGAACTTAGACTTTTAAAACTTAGTAAAATGAGCAGTTATCAGAAGTAGAGGTAAATACTGAAGTATGACTTGGTGGTTATTATCAATGGAAATATTGGAAACAAAATATATCTTTGTGCTATCCTTACTTAAACTGATTTTTTTTTAATCCAGGAGGAGAAAAACAAAGAGTAGCAATTGCAAGAGCCATTTTGAAGGACCCCCCAGTCATTCTCTATGATGAAGCTACTTCATCATTGGATTCAATTACTGAAGAGGTAAATAGTGATGCAAATACAAAGCTCTTCAATTCTCAGTGCTTTTCTCCTTGGAAATTTCTGAAAAATTACACTATCTCTTTGTATTTTGAATGAATTTCTGTAATGAGATCCTGTAAAGAAAAATACTTTGATTAGTCCTTCTGCCGTTGTTACTTAATACTCATTAAAGCAGGTCATGTAAATGATTGTGGTGTCGTACAGACCAGAAAGCTTTTCGCTTATTGTGGAACAACTCACCAAGGAGCAAGTCAGGTATACACAACCTGTCATGCTGGTATTTATATTCATTTCATAGTAAATATTGTGAAACATCAAGATATTGTGACGCTGTTGTCATGGTAGCTGCCTACAACTACATTAGACTTCATAACATCTTTGCATTAAATACAAAAGGCTAAATAGCGATGACAATTTCATGAATCAGTTCCCTTAATTTATAACTGAAGATTAGAAAATGTCAGTTGCCTCCATTCACCTATGTTTTGCTTGAATATATGGATAAAAAAAGCAGTTGAAGGATAGGCCTCATTTTGACTTTACAGCATGTTGACAGTATTTGCATATGGAGTTTAATTTCAGGACACATTATTTGATCTGCCATATGTTTTAAACAGTATAATTTCAAAGTGAATTGTTTCACAATGAAGAATTATTGTATTTAAAGGGAATGCTAAGCAGGACCAGACTTAATTCATAGGCAGTATAGGAACCTATTACACGAATTTTATACCTAAAATGTGTCATACACATTTACCACAAATTAAAAATCCTACTAGCAGTCATTATCTGAGTCACATAGCTATATCTCACAGAGTATAATCCATTAAGATCTAGCAGAGAACTCACCAGATTTGGTAAGTTTTAATGGACCTTTTTAAGAAGTGCAGAGCACTAAATAGAATGTGAGAGTTTAAGTTCTTGAAAGTAAGGAAGAGAAATCCCCACAAATAACGTAGATTGTCTTAGAATTGACCCTGCCTTGATTTGTAAAATATCAGATCTTTTTTCCTGGTATCAATCTACTCTTGATAATTTTATTCCTATATAAAGTGTTTAGAACTACCTGTAGGAAGCCATTGGATATGTCCCCATCCTCCACAACTGTACTTACACCCAGGTTTCCAAAAATACACACACACACACACACCGCTTTTATATTTTAAAGGCAGTAAACAAAAATGTGTTTTCCAGAATGCATTGAAAAGTAACAGTGCTTTTAGAAAGATGTTTCCTTAAGTTAAACATGCAGTTAGTTGTCTTTGTCATCCTTCTGTCATTTGAACTAAGGAAAAGGGTATGCTCCCATACCCTTTGAATCTCCTATCTTTCTTTTGATAATTTTAAATTTCTCTGCATTCTGTCACTTGAGTCCCTCTTCATTTTGTTTTTGCTCTCAAAACATCTGGTTCCGCTCCTAATATTGCTGGAGTCATTGTTGTTTTTTGTTTAAATATAGAAAATATGAATAACCTTGTAATTTATTATTACATGTTGCCTATCTTAAAAAATAATTTTCTCTATGATAATGTAGTCATATTTGCCTTCCTTTTTTAATTGACTTTCTCCTATTTTTAGTAACTATTAGATTAGGTCATATAAAGCTTTTATAATACAAACTAATTGGTATTTTATATATTTTTCAGGAAATGTGTGATTGTTTTAATTTACATTTACCTAACGGATAGATCTTTTTTTCACTCCTACTCTGTGTTAAACTTGTAGATTATTCTTAGTGCCATGAGGGATGCAGTCAAACACAGAACCTCTATTTTCATCGCACACAGATTGTCAACAGTGGTTGATGCAGATGAAATCATTGTATTGGACCAGGTAAGAGATTTAAAGTTAAGTATTTAAATAACATTGGAAATTGTTGCAAACAATTTAAATATAGTTTCTAAAGAAATATAATCTCTGTTCCTTGAAATTAAATCCTGGTAGGATTCTGTTTTTATCTCCTCTTAATGGGAAATATTGCATGTCATTCCTAAAAATGAATAAACTGCATTAACTGACTGTATTAAGATATTGAAAAGCAAAATTAGACCTTGAAAGCTTTCAATCCTTATGTAAGAGTAAGTTTTAAAGGATGTTTGTGTATATACACACGTATATAAATATATATAATTTTTCTGCATTCTCTATAGAAAATCTGCTCAATGTCTTTATTGTGTTTTATCTTTTCATTTTTCTGATATCTGCACATACTGTTAATGTCAGTAAGAAAATTACCGTAAAATAAAATGGTCATTTTCAAACATGGCCATTTACCTTTTTTCTTATGGGGAAAATAAGAAAATTGCCAACATGTTTTGTCTCTTCTGAGGAAATTGCTATTAGAGTATAGTACCTAAATGTTCTAAACAAATCAGAATACCACTATTATGATGAGTAGATTTGAAAATTGTAGTATTTTTCCTTTTCTCCTCTCTCTCTATAAGGGAATCTTCTCCCTACCCTCTATTACTTGATTATTTCTTGCATCATTGAATTTTCACCTCTCAGTTTCTATGATTTCCCCTTCTAATGAATAAACCTTCAATTACATATCATTTTGAAAGCCTGAGTACTGGAAGTCAAAAGAAAAGAATCATTCTTATGTACTTCGAGTTACTGAATTGAGAGAATTTTTCACACCACTAAAATTTCCTGAAAATCGGATGTTCAGTTCTGTGGTATATATAATGTCCTTTGTAAGTTACCTGTGCACTTGAAATCCTAGATCTTCTTATTGGTTTATTCATAACTGCATATATTCATTAGAAAACAAATGGAGTTGTTTGTATGATTGTACCAGAATATCTTAAATGGGAAATTTTGTAAAAATACCTTATCTCATCGATGTTCAAGAATCTGAAACAAAATCTGCTGTTTTATGCTTTTCACTAAACTTTCCAATTGTATGCAGTCTTTCAGATAAAGCATTTTCTTATAAATATAAAATATTAAAGTACTGTAGCAGACATGTACTTACCTGCCATGTGGTTTACAGTGTCATGAGGTTTACAGTGTCAATACAGTTATATTACAACATTACCACTTGGGATTTGGATTATAAATGCACTAATTTCTTAATGATCATAGTGCCTGTATCTAAAAATTTCTTTTTATAATGTGATGGTTCTATACTTACTTGATTATAAAGACCACAAGTTTTCATTTTCCAGTGAAACTAAAGTGACTTCACGTGTTCTGTCAGCAGTCTCTTGTAGTATTGTTAAGTTCACATAAGAAATAGAGTTCCCAAGGCCCTTCCTCATCCCTTCCAGGTGATGGTCACTTCCTCAAAGCCTTAGCAAGAGGGTATAGGTTTACTTATCAGGAAATTGACAAGTAAGTTCCTTGAGACAGAGAAGATCTGGACAGAAGAAAGCTACCAAGCATATTAACAAAGAGGATTGAGATCAACTGGAAATCAAAATATACTGAAAGAAAAGACTACAGACTTCGTAGTATCACCAGCTTGAAGAACCTTGCCAACCAGTTGTTTATTTCTTCTATCATCACTCCTTCCCTCCTGAGCGGAAAAATGAGGGATTCTTCTTTGGACAAACAAAAGCAACCCCAGAAAAATAAAAGACACTCATACTTGGGGACTCCAGAAAAATAACCAGGTACTCATGTGATCATCCTACTATGAAAAAGTTGAGATGCCCACTTCCATGTTTCCATACAGTTTTTTAATCCTCCATTTTTAAATGTCAGTGGATTTAAAGGAAGACTTCGAAAATAAGTGGGGGAAAAAGAACTCAGTAGAAAATGTGGACAATGCAGAGAAATAAGAGATCTTATAAATTATAATCAATACCATCAGAGGTCATGGAAAACATAGCATTTCCAAAATCAGGACAGTTGCTATTAAGAAAAAAAAAGTAATGGAGACTTCCATATGGCATGAATTCCAGAATATGTTAAATGAATGAAGAATAATATGCATATGAATATATATTATGCTACCTTTTTCAAGAAGGATAGGAAAAATGGACATTTGTATATCTACTTAACTCATGGAGGATAAACTACACAGTAAAGAAATTGGCTACCTAAAGGATAGGGTAGAAAAGGTAGAAAAAGGTAGAAAAGATGGGAAGGAATGAGATTTTCCTGATTATATTTTACTTTTGAACCATGTCAATATTTTTATATAAATTTTAAATTTATAAAAATTTTAAATCAACAATGATAGGGAAAAATTTAAAAATACAGAAGAAAGTGAAGTTAACTACATAAATATGCTAACATAACCATGCAGAAGAAAAATAGAATTAGTCCAAGTAACTTTTGAAGACATTTCTCTGCTTATATAACTTTGGTAAAATATATTATAAAGACAAAAGTAACAAAGAATATTTAAATTCATAAATCTGTTGAGAGTAGCCATTTTAAAACTTTTGTATATTATAAGACAGCATATTAGTAAATATATTAGTGTTGTTTGGAAACATCTTGAGGAAAAAAAAGATATAAATATGGAAGAATCTTGTGATGTTATATTGGAACAGAATTATCAATGTGAATTCATAATGAAAACGAATTTCCCTTTTCACTGAAAGGGCCTAGAAGCAGTGAAATCTCTTTAGTAATGAGTATACCTAGCACCTACATCTTGCATGATAAATACTGTTCTTCACTGAAAGGAGCCAAAACGCCTTAAACAAATGACTGATTCCTTATCTGGGGCAGGGGAATTATGGAAGACATATCACAAGGACACAGGAGCCATTTTGAATGGGTTCCCACTGACTAAATGTAGGATAATTTGAAAATCAAAATGAAGAATGATACTAATGGATTACAGTATATTGAATGAAAAGCTAGTCTATAATCCATAATGATACTTTCAAAAAAGACAAGTATGGAAGAAGGGAAAGCTCTTTGTTAAGAATACCAACTAATACATGGAGAAGGAATGATAAATTTAGGAAATCACACTTTGAAACCATCACTGTAATAATTGTTACAGGTTGGGATCATCATTGAGTTGCTAAAACCATATGGTGGGTGTGCTCTGGTAGAGTAGTGGTTGGGTTCACCATCTCTGGCCAAGCACAGTCCTCATGCTTCCCAGGAGCATAGATTTGCATACCAGGTTCTTGGACATTGACCAAGATGAATAGCTAAATAAATAAACTGAATGCTTCTCTTCTCTCTTCCTACCTGCTTACCTGTTCAGCTTAATATCCTTTTATTGTGGAGCAAATTGACATGATGTACTCCTGAATGTGATATACCAAGGACACATCATCAACTATATCACAATTTGAAAGGTTTAAAAAAATAAGCCTAAACATTTTATAAATGCCACACCTACCTTCATGGACTAGGAAGCTTATAAATTCGTTGTGCTGATCCTAGATTAAATATATATATATGAAATATATAATATATATGACATTATTGGGACATTTGGGTAAACCTGAATGTAGGCTATATGCCAGGTGAAATTCTTGGGTGTGATACAGTTGCATGCTGATCATGTAGGGAAGTGTCCCCTTTTTAAAATAAGGTAGCTGATACTGAAATATTTTAAGGGTGAAATATAATGATGTCCACAGTTCATTCTCAAATGATTTAGCAAAAAAGAAAGGGTATAAATATAGAGTGCGGATTAAGTAAGAGAAAGCAAATTTGGAGTACTTAAATGTTGCTAAACTAGGATAAGTATGTGTAGGTGCTCATTGCTATTATTCTTGCAACATTTCAAAATTTAAAATGGGGGTTGTAAATAAAGAGAACAAGAGAATCTGGAAATGAAAAATGTCATTGAAAAACAAAGGAAATCTCCCAGGAGTATGACAAAAAGGTATAGAAAATAGAGAAAAGAAAATGAAAGTATTAGTTTAAGAGGACCAATATCCAATTAGTAGTTCTAGAAAAAAAGATGATAGGGCAAAGAGTACGAAATTGCAAAACAAGTAATATATCTAAAATGTCCAGAACTTCAGAGCATAAGTTGTCAAAGTGAAAGACTACCAAGTACCCACCACAACAAATGAAAAGGAGCAAAGAAAAACCCAGATGTAGTATCATGAAATTTCATAATTGGGAGTAAAGAAGAGATCCCCAAAACTGAGAGGAATACCTGGGGTTGGGAGAGACAAGGAATTGGACTGATAGTTCAACCAGGTTGAACCTAATATCCTAGTATAATTGATTATGGGAAAAATAGTGTTCTGACAGGTTTATAATTCTGGAATCAAGTTTGGAGAGACCAACAGTGACCTAGAAAACTTAGCAAATGAAAAAAACAAGGCATTTGCTGAATCTAGGGAGAATAACAAATTTATCTGAGAAAAAAAATATGTAAAATCCTGGTACCTATTTGGTGCAATGGATAGTACAGGGTCATGATAAGATAAATACTGAATGTTAACCAGTATTTGTGATATAAACAATGTTGTTACGAGAGTGAAGAATGAGTCAGTGAAAATGTGAGTATGAGTCCTGAATCTCTACCATAATTGGAATATATATATTCATTTTATATGTTTATATATACATATATATATTCGCTGTACTTAAGAAGGAGAGGTTCAAGGGTAGAGGAGAAAGGAAAACTTTTTGTTATAAGATGTGTAATTTTACTTGACCTTTCAAGCTATGTACATAGATATTTGAATACAAATAAAAGTAATTTGAATGATATTTTATACATTTTTATTGCAGGATAAAATTGTGGACTTATTTCATTGGTGTTTCCACAAGCGTAATTACATACTTTGTAGATGTTTCTGATAAGATTTTCACTGAGGATTTTGTTTGTTTTTGAGAATAGTATATTGAAAAGTGTAAAATATGTAATCCATGGGGACTTTTGTGCCAATGAAATGTTCTTTACATACCACAGTTAGGGACTACATTTTTCAGAATACAGAGGAATTCAAATATTTGAGCAGAATAGTTCTTTCCTAGGCTACCCAGCCAACCGTCAAGGAGGAACCTTAAATTAACCATTCAGAAGTGAGCATAGACACATTTCTGTGTTTAATATCTGAAAGCCTGATAGATACCACCCCCCAAGAGCCTAGTACTAATTAGACTGTGCAGCACCTAGTTCAGTTGACTTGAGTAAGTACACCTTTGTCCTGTTTCATGAGGAAGCATCTCTAGCTCCTGTTCCCCCAGCAGCCTAACTCAGCATTTGGACCCAACTCAGAAGTAAAAAACCAAAAAAGTAATTTTTCTCAGGCTGTTCAACCCAGACAGCTGCTGAAAGTAATGGAAGTATCTTCTTAATTACTGCCTGTTTCTACTTTTCCAGAAGTACTGCTTCATTTCATTAATCATAAGTAATGGTTCCTCGACCTTTCAGTCCAGCCACGCTCTGAGACCGTGGAGTGCTGGGGATTTATACTGTGTTTGTGGACTGTGGCATAGGAAGTTTTAAATATACCACATTAAGCCTATAATTACACTCTGATTTGATGTGACTGCTGACATTTGGCACTTGTTAAAATGTAATTTTCCCTTTTTTTTTGAGTGAGGGTTTATGCAAATGATTAAACAAAGACTCCCCTGTGTTTATTTGGTGCAGTGAAGTATAGTCAATAAAATGGGTAGATAAAATGGGAAATTATTTATCTTTGCCAATATTATTTTTTAATATTTTTATATATTTAGAATTGTTAAATTGATTTTGCTAAAAATAAATTTCACCCTTGAATGTTCACTTGAACCGTTCACTCTTTGAATGTTGGTTTCAATAAAAGTTCTTGAAATTGTTTAAAAAATAAAAATAGAAAGTGAGCACAGACAAATTTCAGTTATTTTGCTTGAGGGTATTGTAAAGACCCTGTCATTAGGTATGCCAGTAAAGGTGACAAAATTTCTCTTGTCTCCCACCATGTTTAACAGTAGCTGTCAAGAGATACATTAATTGTAGGTTGAAGTGTGGAATCCATACTAAATCTATGCAGTGTCGAATTTAATAGCTATTGTTAACAAAAATAACTACTGAAAGAAGTAACCTTTTCATGAAGAAATCTTTTTCATTACAGAGTACACATAATGATTTTGATATATTATTTTTAAATCATTTAGATTACTGGATAAATAACAGTGCTTTGATTTAAATACTTACGCTTGCACAGAATATCACCTTTATTTCTTTTCACCTTTTCTGCCCTTCACAATGAAAACTGACATTAAATTTTATTTATTTTAAATGAATGATTTTTATAGCATATGGATTTATAGCTTTTTGTCTGTTTAGTGGACTTATAGCTCAACAGTCCCCATTGTACTGTGGATGAGAAATTGAGAGAGATATTTTAATAAAGGCAAATGTTTAAAAATCACTAATTAGAAAGTATTATGTGTTTTGATTGTTAGACTAGTTATATGACCTTTCCCTATGTTTCTTGTGTTTGCTTTTTAGGGTAAGATAGCTGAACGTGGTACCCACCATTGTTTACTTGCTAATCCTGGCAGTATCTATTCAGAAATGTGGCATACACAGAGCAGTCGCGTGCAGAGCCATGAAAACCTCAACTGGAATGCAAAGAAAGAAAATATGTCCAAAGAGGAGGAAAGGAAGAAACTACAAGAAGAAATTGTCAACAGTGTGAAAGGCTGTGGAAATTGTTCCTGCTGAGTCACATGAGACATTTTCTTTTCATTTTTGACCACACATAGGCACTGATGCAGATTTTTGTTTTATTAGAACAATCATACATTCTCATTTTCTATAATCCTTTTAGATTAGATTTACTTGAAAGGAGATTTACATCTTTCACAAACTATTTAATGTGCTATCTGTATTTATCCCCAAATTATTTTCCCAGTTATTTGTTTAGTTGTGCTCAAAGCATAATTTTTGTTACTATTTAACTTCAATCCATTTCAGTTTTTGAGACCTGATAGCCATTCTCTATCCACAACCAGATTAACCACAATTAGTTTGCAATTTTTTGTTCTTAAAAACCTCTTCAATGCTTACAATTTAGGTGGAAAGTGTGTGTTTCTTAAAATTGAATATAAAGGACAGTGTAGGTTCATTGTTTCTCCTTCCCCCTCCCACACTAGAATACATCAGTGAAATGAAAATGAATTTATAAACATGTTAGAAACTAGAACTTGCCAGAAAAAGGCATGCTTTTATAGTTCAAATGCCTTGATAGATACTTATATTTCTATTTTTTTAATCATTTAAGGAAAAACCTTAATTCTCACATTGGTATGTAGAATATTTATCATCATTAGCCATCATTATAACTATGATCTAGTGATGATTTTTTTCCACCAAAATAAGACATTGCTTATATTTTAGACCAAAATTTATACATTTCTCTTTAAAGACTTACAGCATCCTGATATAACTTGAGAGTTGCCATACTGGGAGTGGTCTAAAAACTTTGGAAGTTAATGGCCTTTCTTAAATGCACTGCTTTCACTATTTAAAGGTATACAACAAAACAACTAAATAGGATGAGTGCATGTGTGCATATGTGTGTGTGCGCAGGCTCACACATGTATATAAGCAACATCCACTTAAAATTATTAAAGACCTTTCAATAAATAGGAATGTATGTGTGTGTCTGTGTGTGTGTGTATCTTTAAATGATCAAGACTAATCTGTGCTGGCACTTCAAAACAGGATTACTATTTTGCAATTTCTTCCCTTATTTTTTCAGGAATTTAATGAGTTCCTTTAAGCTTGATGTAACAAGAAGGAGCCCAAACAACATAATTAAATTTTACCTGCTATAAATAATAATATTCACTTAAAGGGTTCCTCTATTTTCCAATTTGAATTTGCTCTAATTTTTTTAGTAGTAATCATTCATTTTGAAAAACTTGTGTATCTCATGAGCAACCACATGGCTATATAGTGAAGTTTTATTTACTTCTCAAAAAAAGTATATTAAAGTATATTTTATTGGTTTATGATTTTAATGTGTTTTAAGTGATAATTTGGCAAGACTTTGGTTTTTTTTCTGTTTTGTATTTTGTAATTTGTAAATGGATATCTGAACCTATCTAACTTGGGTGTCCAGTATTGTTATACAGCGGCATTGGATAAGTAACTTAAAGCCTATATTTCATAGTTAGTCTTTGACATAAGAGTAAATGATGCAGGATCTTGCTTTGGAAGTTGGAGTTAACATTGACATTTACAATTAACTACAAAATAATTGTCGTTACAATTAACTACAACAATTTGGGCAGTACTTACTCTAAAGCCATTGACATTGCTTTTCAGAGGAAAAAAGAAAGCACTTCCTTTCATTGACTTCATTACTAGAAATGTGGTTAGTCTAAATAGAAATTTTTGCATCTGTTAATTCTTTCTATACATATCCCGTGATGCTGATGGAAAAGATTTATGTGCATAATCAATCCAGTAAGATTGAAATAATCATTAGTATACTCATTTTGAGTGTAAATAATGGTATTCAAAGTAAGTAATTTGGTAATGTGAAGAACAGTTAGACAAAGAAGGATAGGAATGTTTTTTTAGGGTGGAAATAGTTTTCCCAGTAAGAGTTTTGAAACTGTTTTCATATGACTAGAAGTGGCCTATAGACCATTGGGTCATTGTGGTCATTAACCGTATTTACAGCTAGTAAAAATGTAAAATACTGAAAAATCGTTATTGTAAGTAGCATAACTAAGTTTTACAGACTTTTCTCTTAATTCCATCATATTAAAATGGTTCTACACTGAAACAATAGAGAAAATGAAAAATTTTTCCTAGGATGATTCACTCAGAAGAAATGTCAAGAAAAGGGCATTTATTATAATGTACTGATTTTAAATTATAATATTGCACACCCACACAAAAGGAAAAAATATATAAATTTCTAAATCAGTGTTAGAATGTTTCTTTTTTTTTTAATATATCGGGATGAATACAGTTTTGGAGTATGGGCTCTGAAAATGGAGAACAATGATGGTGGAGTTTGTTTTGTTTCTCATATCCCTTTATTTAAAAAATTGAAAATATTCTTCCTAAGGGATTTCTGGATTACAAAAATTAAATTGAAACTAACATTAACTTGGAATCATAAAAACTGGGTTAGATGCCTTCCTGAAGGTTTTAACATAGAAATATCTTGGTGAGCAGATGGGCTAACTTGGAAATTTTTGAACAACTCTAATCTGAGGGTCGCTTGTGAGAATCAGAAAGGCTTTATTTAGCATTTGGACAAACTCAGAATAATCATTCACTTTTCCTCTGCAGGGACGTGTATCTTTTATATACCTGGATGTTAACAATACTTAGTTTGTGAAGATGACTGGTTTAAAAATGTGTTGTCTTTTAAAGGTGGAATATTTAACATTCTGTGATTCTTTGTTTCTGATCACGTTTCCGCATCACTTTACCCATATGTCATCTTGGTCCTATTCTTCCTAATTGCTGGAATGTGTCATTGAGCAGCAACTTTTGCAATGTATAGTAGTCAATATTCTCACCTCATGGAATTATCATAGGATAGTCTGTTGTGGGTTAGAGTAATAGTCTAATGCAGTTATATATGTTTACAGTGACAGCATTCTTAAATTATAAAAAGATTGTCTTTGAGTACATAGATTTTGAATGTTAAACTGTGTAGTAAATGACAATGCTTAAGTTAAATAAGCTGTTTAAAACTGATTGGTTAAGACACAACAACTCAGTAAAGGAAGGCCTTACCACAGTTTTATTTTTATAGCCATTTGTGCAGATGATCATTAATATGTCTTTGTTACTAGAAATGGGTGTCCTGTAAGAGCAACTCTTTTCTGTAATATCTAGAGAAAACTGATATTTTGTGATTCACACACTAGGAATACGTACAGATAATTAATAGACACTCAGAATATCCCCTTACAGCCTTATGCAGAAGGTGAAAACTTGGAATTGTCTCAGCGAGAAAGTAATTTGTTTGCAGAGCTTATGGTAAAATTGTAGCAAATTATAATACTTTAGGTTAGCGTAAGCTGTCATATATTTATCTGATAGTCAGTGAAAGGCAACTTTCTGTTGCCTCCACTTTCTCAATTCTAATTAGAAAGGAAATCTTTGGGGTGGAGAAATGTTTGGACTGCAAACCATGTATTAACATTTTGATTAACTGGATAGAGTTGGAAAAGTTCTAATTAAAAACCGTTTTGAACATTTTTGGTTAAAAACTATTTACATATTTAGTGTTCTGACAGTTTTTCACTGGTGAATTTATATTCAATTTCTATTTCATAATACAGGATTTTCAAGTTGCAAGTTTTTTAAAACAATTTCCTCATTCTTTAAATGAGGAAACTGAACTTTAGTCAAAGTCATTGAGCTTATTAGAGGCCAAATTGGGATAAAAACCACTCAGCCCTGATTCCTAACACCCAGTCCATTTTTTTTCTTTTTTTTTTTATTGGAACATATTTCCACTCAGAAGTTATGTTCAAAAAATATATTGAAAGGTGACACTTCTGGTGGTTAGGAACTCAATAGACTCTCTTAAGTAAAACAACTTAACTAGTAAAAAATATTTGTAAAAAGAAACCAAATCATTTAAAATCTCTGCAAATTGCCCAAAAGGCATATAGCAAATAGAGAAATATCTATTCAGTTAAGAAACATCTAGTTAAGAAAGCTTAACTAAATCTCAGAACAGCAACAGTTTGTGGCATTTGAGGAATTATGTTTCCTCTTCCCCCAACTCCCTGTCTAGGGCTTTTACCCTGCCGAAAGTTTTACCCTAGCAGGAATAGTTAGCCAACATTTCTCATTACCCTTTCTGTATTACAGAGACTCTGTTCCAGGTAAGCAGTGCCAAGAGGCCTGGAGATTCTTTCTACCACCCATCCTCCATTCCAAGTGCTACTCCGTTCACAGACAATACTAGGGCCCTTATTTTTTTCCACCACAGCTTACTCAAAGGTTGGAGGTTTCACTTAAGAAGAGGGAAGATGAGAATACCAGAGATTGCCACCATACCCCAGTACCCATTCAGTAGTGGTTTCCTCTAGACCTCTGTCCCCAGATCCATGTCAGTGATACAGATTCTTTCCAAGGGGAAAGGTATGTAAGGACAAAATTCCACAGTGCTACCTAAGGTAACTTAGAAACAAAGCTTGAAGAACTCCACCCCTAAAAGGCATTTTCAAAAACAGTGCAGATATTGGTGAACAATTAGGAAAAACTGGTGAAAGCAGAGCAGCCAGAACATTAATAGGAGCCAAGAAGAGCCCCCCTTGGAACTTAAAAGTTAACTCCAGGGATTTGAAAGCCCGTGTGCATGTACTGGGCTGTACCTACTCAGGACTATCTGAGAAGAATGTGGCAAATCTTGAAAACCTTTCCCAATACTTCATTAACAAGAGTATGACCCGTTATCATAGGGCAAAAAGCTCTTTGCTGTCACAAGGACTTGATCAAACACTAAGCTTTGCCTGTCAAGGGGTGACCCCTAGGAACACAGAGTTAAAAACAAAAGCACATTCATTCTTGGCAATCTGAAATACTGTGTATATACAAGATTGCCCTCAGAACGGATGGAATCACAAAACTAGTCCTGGCTGAATATGGGTCAAAAGTAAACGAGATGAGGTGAAAATCATGAAAGCAATAAAAAAGAAATGACTCATCAAACAATATGATTAACAGGTGAGGTTTCATCAAGAACTGAAAATGGAAAGACATGATATATTTGAATTGCCAAAATTAAACTCAACCAAGAATATTATATCCAACAAAACTATTATTCAAAAATGAAAGTGAACTCTTAAGATTGGCTATTGTCCAATAGTCTGAAAACAAAAGTTAGCAAGGATGTGGAGAAAAAGGAACCCTTTTTCACTGTGGGAGTGTAAATTAGTGTAATCTTTGTGGAACATAATATGGAGATACCTCAAAAAGTTGAGAATGGAAATCCCATCTGATCCCATTATCTCACTTCTGGATTTTTAACCCCCACCCCAAAAAGCCCCACTAATTTGCAGATATATGCACCCTCACATTTATTACAGCATTATTTACAATAGCAAATAACCAGCGACTACTTAAATATGACCATCAGATGAATGGATAAATAATATGTGGGATGTACATTGCACTAAAAAGAATGGAATCCTGTCATGTATGACAACATGGAATGGCACTAGAAAGGATTATGCTAAGGAAAATATGTCAAAAGGAAAAAATACCAGATGATCTTACTTATGCAGAATATAAACAAAAAACAAAAGAGACAAAACAAAAACCAACCATTGGACATTGACAATAGAACTGAGGTTTCCAGTGGCGAAGTGGGTGGGGGGCAGGAGCAAGTGGTGATGGGGTCCAGTGATGAAGAACTTTTGATAATTTGGTGGTAGGCAGTGTGTAGTGTCATATCTGAGGAATTATTAACCTGCACTCATGGGCTTATCTGGTCAATCAAAGTTTGATAAGTATTAAATTTTTTAAAAGGTGAAAAAAAGATTTCTCTGATAAATAGAAAATAAATTGCTTGTAGACCTGTATTACAAGAAGCATAAAGGAAAATCTTCAGGTAAAAAACAAGCAACACCAAACAATTCAAATCCACACAAAAGACAAAGATCACCAATAGGTACACTTTGTTGTTAATGCTAAAAGACTAATTATTCTCCTTTCTTGAGACTTAAAAACTTTACAACTTATTTCCAGGTGATTTAAAAATTAACTGCATGAAACAATATGTGAATTGTTTTCTTGATAGAACAAAACTATTTTGGATAAAAGAAATTATTTCTTGAATCCACAAGTGTAAGGGAAGAGAATCAGAAATAGTATACATCCAAGCATTGTTTAATGACAGGAATACATTTTGGAAAAAAATGCCTCATTAGACAATTTTGTCATTGTGTGGACATCACAGAGTTTGTTTATACAAACATAAGTGGTATAGGCTTACACATACCTAGGCTATATGGTATGGCCTATTGCTCCTTTGCTACAAACATATACAGCATTTTATTGAATACTGTAGACCATTGTACCACAATGGTATTTGTGTATCTAAACATATCTAAGCACTGAAAAATAAAAATGCAGTACAAAACATGTTTAAATGATACACCTGAATAGTCACTATGAATGGAGTTTGCAGGACTGGGAGTTTCTCTGAGTGAGTAACTTAGGACAGTATACTATTGTGTACTATAAATACTACACATTTAGGCTACATTAATTTATTAAAGTATTTTTTCTTCAATAGTAAATTAACCTTATCTTTCTGTAACTTTACAAACTTTTTAAAACTTTTTGACTATTGTAATAACACCTAACTTAAAACACAGACATAAAGCTGTACAAAAATATATTATTCATATCTTTATGAACTTTTCTAATCAAATTCATTTTACTCTAACTTTTTTGTTAAAAACTAAGATATAAATATGCATATTAGGCTACACTTACACATCATCAGGCTCATCAATATCACTGTCTTCCACCTCCCCATCTTGTTCCACTAGAGAGGGACTTCTGGGGCAATAATTTGTATGAAGCTCTCACCTCTTCTGATAACATGCCTTCTTGTTGATGATCTGGAATATGTCCTAAAGGGCCTACCTGAGGCTCTTGAAGAGGTGTCACTCTTTACAGGTATATATCTATGTTTGTTTACTTGGTCTATTTTTTTCATCATAGATTTGCTTGTAAGCAGATAATGCACCTTGAACAGTTCTGACTTAATGAAAACTTTCAGTATTGCGGTCCTTATTTTCAAACTTTTTGTGATGTTATTGAGGTCTGCAAAGTGGTTAAATTCTACACTAAATTTTCTGTGGAGTTTTTTGCCTTCTCTTGCGGTCTCCTTTTCTCATGCATCTTTAGCTTTGTGTTCCTCTTCCAATTCCAACAATTTATCAGGAACCACCCTTAAGAACTCTTCAATATTATCATCATCGACATTTAAGTTCAAGTTGCCTACCATCTCAACCACAGACTTGTGGTTTTTTAAGAGCTTTTTTAAGAGGAGGGATGAAGGCAGGCCAGATGAGGAGGAAGAAGCATTCATATATTTATTAAGTTATGCATGTTGGTGGTTGCCCCTGAACCTGGTCCTTGGACTTTGCATGGACTATACTAGAGGGGCAGACTTAATGCTTAGCCACCAGGTGCACAAAGCCTTATTGATTTTTGCAACCATCTTTTCACTTGAAAATCCTTTGAATTCATGAATGAAACTCATGACTTCTTCCAAATGCCACTCAATACACTCCTTGTTGACATCACCCTAAGCCCAAGCAAGATTCTTGATGCAGTTATAGATGTATTCTCTCCAGAATCACATTGGTGCTGTCCTAAGTGTCTTCGTCAGTTGTAGTACTAGCTGGGCAAAGGTAATAGGCCATAAAAGCTGCTATAACTTCTTAATCCACTGGTTGGACCAAAGAGGTAATGTTTGGAGAGAGAAACACTGCTGTGATATCGGAATGAAGATCATCAATTAAAGAAGGATGTCTGGGAGCATTATCAACAATAAGCAAAATCTTGAAAAGTTTGTTATTCTCCAGAATAGTGCTTATCCATTTCATTTGCACAGCAGTTTAGGAATATCTTGGAAGAGACGTTGTATCATCCATTATTTCTTATTGCTCCTGTAATACACTGTGTGCGTGTATTGATATTGTTGAAGTCCTTGGGGTTCTCACTATGGGAGATCACAAATATTTTTAATTTGTGTCCTACAATATTGATCCCAAGAAAAATTGTTATCTTGTCCTTAAAAGCTTTGAAATCTGGCATTGACTTGGTCTCCTTATGAATAAAAGTCTTTTCAAACATCTGTTCCTGAGTAGGGAGCTTTTATCCACATTAAAGATTTTCTCTGGCAAGTAATTTTCCTCCACAATCAGTTTATGTAGAGCTTCCATTTTTTCAGCTAGTTTTGCATCAGCACTCACACACCACTCACTTTCCTTTTATGTAATGAAAAGTGATTTTTAGAGTCATTTAAATCACCCAAACCTAGATGTAAATTCAATTTTGTATTGGGTCTGGTGTTTTATTTAAACATTGCAAACTGTTTTCTTTGATCATGATCATCATGGTGTGCGAGGGATACATTTCTGTGTCTGGCCTTCCATTACTTAGAAGTTTTTTCATAGCTGATATAGGCCATTCTCGAATTTTTGTTAGTGTCGTTGCTTGTAATGATTAGATCCTTTAACAGTTTCCATCACTTTATTGTTCCCAAAAATCATAGCTGTTGTGGAATGAGGCCTCCCTGACTGGTGAGCAGTAACCCTCAATGACTTTCCACTTTGGTAGGAAACACTGCTGATTTCATTTCCAGATCAATCACTCAATGTGGCTTCTTACTGGAAGCATTAGTGGTGGATTTTGTATGTTTAGGAGACATGATAAACAAAATAACAAGATTAAATCAAGCACATGAAAAAATGAGACTGTTAAGAGATGTGATAAACACATGATACATGAGGCTGCTGCCAGTGTAAAATGCACCATTGTTATACAGTCTATAATGTTTCTAAGCAATAGACATTTTAGGACCACTATTTTATATGTGGGCTGTCATTGATAGAAATGTTGATAGATGGCACATGATTGTATAAGGTGAATAATATAGCAAACTATGAATGTATACCTACTCTCCCTTCAGCTATTTGAAAAGATATAAGATCATATACATAATCATTGCTATATACTCTGGAGTTTGTAACATATAATTTGTATAAAGTAATAGTACAGAAACGTTGGATGGAAAGGAGCTATATAGGACTAAAATTTCTATATCTCACTGAAATTACTCAGTATAAATACTAAATAAACTCTGATAAAGTTTTCATTTTTATTATAAGTCCTAATCACTAAGAAAATAACACTAAAAAGTATACTTGAAATATTAAAGGCATCAAAATGTTACCTGGGTTCATATCTACTTAGTACAAAATATACTAGACCATAAAATAAGCCTCAATAAATTTAAAAAGTTTAAATTATACAAAGAATATTATCTGACCACAATAAAAATAGCATTGTGTCAGTAATAGAGGAGAAAAAATTGGGGACTTCAGAAAGAAATTAACACACTTAATATAGGTCAAAGAAGAAATCACAAGGGAAACTAGAAAATACGCTGAGATGAATGAAAATGAAAAATGTGTGATGTAAATAGTCATAAGAGGGAATTGTATAGCTGTCAATGCCTGTATTTTAAAAGAAGGAACATCTCAAATCAACCTCTCAAGAAACTAGAAAAAAATATACAAACAATGCAAGCAGAGGAAAGAGACAGCAAAGAGAATAAATTGGTGAAATAGGAAATAGAAAATCAATAGAGAAAATTTAAAGGACTATAGGTTATTTATTTGGAAATAACAACAAAATTGTCAAATATTTTAACTAGACTGACCACTAACAAAATAATGATGATTCCAATTAGTAAATTCAATGCTGAAAGAGAAGATATCATTACTGATCTTACAGAAGGAAAGATCATAAAGGAATACTATGAATAGTTTTAGGCTAACAAATTAGATTACTTAGATGAAATGGACAGATTCACAGAGAGAAAAAATACTAAAAATGACTTAAGAAGAAACAGCCAAGCTGAACAGATCTATGAAAAATAAAGAGTAAATATATCTATAAAAAGTATAGAGATTAAATTACTAGTCCAAAAACTACCCACCAGAGAAAAGCCCAGACATAGGTAACTTGACCACTGAATTCTACCAAACATTTAAAGAAGCGTTAATGCCAATACTTCACGTACCTTTCCCAGAAATAAAAGGTTAATTCTTTCCAAGTTGTTCTATGATACCAGTATACTGATACTGAAACCAGCATAACAAGAAACTACAGAGAAATATCCCTTATGTATATAGATACAGAAATACTGAACAAAATGTGAGTAAATCGAATCCAGTAACATTTCCAAAGTACAACATAGCCAAGTGTGATTTATTCCAATTATGCAAGATTAAATTAACATTCAAAATCAATGTAATATAAGACAAAAACATATGGCCATTTCAATGGATTCAGAAAAAGCATTTGACAAAACCCAATACTCTTTCACGATAAACCAACAACTTGAACTTGATGTACAAGGAAATTTCCAAAATCTGATATGAGCCATTTATGAAAAAATGGTAATCATAATTAGTGGTAAAAAAAAATGAATGTTATCCTTACAACATTGGAAACATGACAAGAATATTTGCTCTTACCACTTCAATTTAGTCCTGGAGGTTCTAACAGGGCAAATAGACAATAAAAAAGAAATTAAACAACTTCCTAAATCACTTCCTAACTGCAAAACTTATTCTAAACCTACAGTAATCAACATGTGTATAGTGCTAGTTTAAAAGGATGGAAATATAAATTAGTGGAATTGAATTGAGAATTCATAAATAAACCACTGCATTCATGGCCACTTGATTTCTGATAAGGGTGCCGATGATTCAATGCAGAAAGAACATTCTCTTCAACAAATGGTGCTGGGACAACTGGATATTTACTTACAAAATATTGAAGATAAACTCCTTCACACCATAAAAATTAAAGTAGACCATAAACCTAAAAATGTAAGACATAAAACTACAAAATTCTTAGAAGAAAACTTAGGAGTAAATATTCATGGCCTTGAGTTAAACCATTGTTGTTTTAGATGTGACATCAACAGCACAAGCAACACAACAGAAAATAAATAGATTGAACATCCTCAAAATTAATAACTTTTGTGCTCAAAATGATAACATCAAGACTGTGGCAAGATTCTTAGAAGAAATTATTTACAAATCACATATCTAATAAGGGGTAGTATCCAAAATATATAAAGACTATGTAAATATAAAGACAACTCAATAATAAAAGTCTAATAACTCAATTATGAAATGGGTCAAAGACCTTGATAGAAATTTTCAAAAGAAAATACACAAGTGTCTAATAAACACATTAGGGAAATGCAAATCAAAACCACAGGGTGGTATTACTTCATTCTGACTAGGATGGCTATAATAAAAAAGACAGGAAATAGAATGTTACTAAGGCTGCAAAGAAACCAGAATCCTCATAATTGTTGGTAGGAAAACAAAATGGTGCAGTTACTTTTGAAAACATTCAGGCAGTTCCTCTAAAGCATAATAGAGTTACCTAAGACACAGAAATTTCACTCCTAAATAAGCACACAAGAGAATTGAAATCCATACAAAAACTGACAGATGATTACTTATAGTAGCATTCATAATAGTCAAAAAGTGTAAAAAACCCAAGTGAGCATCAACTATGAATGGGTGAGTGAAAACTTTTACATTAATACCATATAATATTATTTCACAATATCAAAGAATGAAATACTAATCCAAGTTTGCATATGGATGTTACTCATAAATCAGATGCTTCCATTCTGAAACATAAAATCTACAGAGATGAAGGTAAATGAAGGTAGATGAAGTGGTTGCCCAGAGATGGGTAGGTGTTATGGGGAAAAGGGGAGATACTGTTAATGGGTATGGGGTAAGTTGACTATAGCTGTGTAGTCCTGTGATTACACCAAAAGATATATTGGGAAATTTCCAGTTTCAATATGGTGGACTATTAAGATCTCTAGCTTACCTCCTTTTCAAATAGACAACCAAAAAATACACTCGTTTAGCAACCCTAACCTTTGAGAAAAAACAGGGACCAGTATCTCCACAAAGAGAAAGGCCACATGCCTTCATAAACAGTAAGAGAAGCCAATCTATCTCAATCTCACACTGCCCTGTGGAGATCCTGGGGCCATATGAGAGACCAATGATACAGAAACTCCCCCTGGAGCTGAAGGGCCTAACTCCTCAGAGAGTGACCCCATACTTAGGAACTGGCTTTCAGATGTTGAACCAAAAACTTTGACATGGGGTAAAAAGAAAAATCACCTCCTTGTGAACTAAGACACTGCTTCCATGCCATGCAGGCGCTGGAGGCTGACTTTGCAGGAAGGTCTGAGGGGGAAATGCCCTCTCCATAGGCTGACTATATTTCCCTGAGACAAAAATGGGACATTGGGATGACAAAACTGGATGGGGTTATGTGCTGGCAACTAAGGAGGGCAGAGGCAGAGCAGAGCAACCATGCCAGCAACAAGTAAGTACTATGCAATGTCCATCAGTGAAACAATGAGATAGAAAATAGGGGAGTGGAATGCACCCAAGTAGAAAAACAAAGAGAAAAAGAAGAATTCAAAGAAGCAAAAAGAGCATAAGCTCTTATGGGATAACATCAAGAAGAAAAATATTTGCGCCATGGGGTCAAAGAAAAAGAGAGAAAAAAGGGCAGAAACCATATTTGAAGAAATAATAACTGAGAATGTCCCAAACTAGAGGAGGAAAATAATCTCCAGATCCAGGAACCTCAAAATATTCAAGCAAAAGAAACCCAAACAGAGATACACTAAGACAAATTGTCATTAAAATGACAAAAAATAGGAGATAACGAACCTTAAAATCAGCTAGAGAAAAACAAGTTGCATACAAAGAAGCCCCGATAAGATTGTCTATGGATTTCTTAGCAGAAACTTTACAGGCCAGAAAGAAAATGGCATATGTCAAAGTGCTGGAAAAAAAGGATTTCCAATCAAGAATATTCTACTGAGCTAGATTTAACTTAGAATTGAAGGAATGATAAAGAACATCAGAGTAAAAAAGATGTTAAAGGAATTTATCACCACTTTTTAAAACAACCATCCAAGAAATGTAAAAGGAAGTTCTATAAAATGAAAACAAATCCCACTTAGAAGTAACAAGACATCAAAAATATAAATTGTGAGGAAGAAGAGAGTAAAAATGTGGACTGTTAGAATGAGCTCAAGAACCTACTTTCAAGCTAAAACAGGTTATAAACATAGAAACTTTTACGTCAATCCTGGGGTAGCCTCAAAACAAAAATCTGTAGAAAAACAAAGAAGTAAATAAAAAGGGGAGCCAAACACAACACAAACGCTTTCAAAGCACCTAAGAGGAGGATAAGAGAAGAACAAAGGTATTGTTTGCAACAACACCCATAAAACACTTTTTAAATGACCATAAAGTCACATATCAATCATTGTGCTAAACGTAAATATATTAAACTTGCTATTCAAAAGGCATAGACTGAATGGAATAAAAAACATAACCCAACTTTTTCTGCATACAATAAACTCATCAGAATGATAAACATAGGTTCAGAGTCAATGGTTGGAATACAATCCTACAGTTAAATGATAACCAAAACAAAAATAAGAGATAGCCATTCATGCATAAGATAAAATAAACTTCCAACTAAAGAGAATACCAGAGAATAGGGATGAACATTATATCATGATTAAGATGTCAAATCAGCAAGAAGAAATAATTCTTATTACTATATGCGTGTACTATATATTACTATATACACATATATTTATATATTCACCAAGTGAAGGAGCATCAAAATACATAAATCAAATATTAACAGAGCTAAAAACTAATATCTGCAGCAATACAATAATAATAGGAGACCCTACTTACAACTATGAACAGATAAACCAGGCAGAAAATTAACAGGGGCACAATAGTCTTGATGAAAAATTATAACCGATGGGTTTAACAGACTTTTACAAAATGCTTAACCTAACAACTTCAGAATTTACATTTTCTCCGGTATTCATAGAACATTATCAAGGATAGAACATATGCTGAGAAACAAAACAAGTGTCAACATATTTGCAAAATGTTAAATCATGCCAAGCATCTTCTCCATTCACAATTGCATAAAACTAGAAATAAGCCATTAAAGAAAGCTTGAAACTTCCAAAATATGTGGAAACTAAATATTATGCTTCTGATTAGCTATTATATGAAAGAGAAAATCGAATAAGAAATTAAAAACTTCTTGAGAGAAATTAAAATGAAGACATGACCTACAAGAACTTATGGAGGCAACAAGAGCAGTACTACAAAGGAAATTTACAGTAGTGCAGAACTACCTTAGGAAACAAAAATATCAAATAAACAATCTAACACTATACCTAAAGCAACTATAAAAAGAGCAAATGAATACAAAAGTCCACAAAAGGAAGGAAATAATTTTTAAAAATCAGGCAGAAATAAATAAAATAGAAATCTAAAGAACAATGCCGAATATCCGTAAAACCAAAAGCTGGTTCTGTGTAAATTAATTTGACAAAATTTGGGCTAGACTTACTATGAAAAAATAGAAAATACTCTAATAACTAAAATCAGAAACAAAGGGGGAAGAAGTTGAAACACATACCTCATAAATACCAATCATCTTAGGAGACTTCCATGAACAGCTATATGCCAATAAATTAGACATCATAAAAGACAAATAGATATTTAGAAACATGCAGCCAATCAATACTGTATCAGTAAGAATTTGAGAACCTGAAACAACCTATCACAAGCAAGAAAATTGAAGTAATCAAAAGTTTCCATCAAAATAAATGCCTAGGACCAGATGGCTTTACTAGAGAGTTTTACCAAATAGTCAAAGAATAATTAATACCTACTCTTCCAAAAACTAAAGAACAGGAATACTTCATCACTTTTAAGAAGCTAACATTGCATTGTGAGCAAAAGCAGACAAGGACATCACAAAAAAATATTACAGGTCAGTATCTTTGATTTACAAAGATGGAAAAAATCTTCAGCAAAATATAATCAAACCAAATCCAAGAATATATCAAAAGGATCACCCACATGACCAAGTAGGATTTATCCCAGGAATGCAAGGATGGTTCAACATATGCATACCTATTAATGTAATGCAGCACATCAAAAAAAGCAAGAGAAAAATAATATGATCATATAGATAGATGTAGAAAAAAAATTGATAAGATTCAGCACCCATTTATTGATGAAAACTCTACATAACATAGGTAAAGAAGGAACATACCTTAACATAATAAAGCTCATATATGATAAACCCATAACCAATTTCATACTCAGTGATGAAAAACTGAAACCATTTCCTCTAAGATCAGGAGTGAGACAGAGCTATACACTCCACCACTGCTATTTACCATTTTACTGGAGGTCGAAGAGCAATTAGGCAAAAAAGAAATAAAATAAATCCTAATTGGAAAAGAAGAAGCTAAACTATCACTATTTGCAGATGACATGATAGACATAATGAACACTGAAGACTCACCAAAGTCTACTAGATTTAATTAATGAGTGTAATAATGTGTCAGTCTGAAAAATTAATATACCAAAATGTGTTGCATTGTTACATACAGTGTGATAGGAAAGAATGAAATAAACAAAACTACCCATTTTACAAAAGAAAAAAAATAATTAAACACCTTGGTATATACTTAATCAAAGAGTTGAAAGACATGTTCAATGAAATCTATAAGACTGCTAAAAGAAATGGAGTAAGATAGAAAGAGATAGATATCAATGATCATGGTCGGGAAACATTAACCTTGTTAAAATGACTATTTTCCTAAAGCAATACACAGGTTTAATACAAATCCGCATCAAAATTCCCCTCGCATTCTTCAAGAAAACAGAGAAAAAAAAAATATGGAATAAGAAAAGACCCAGAATAGTGAAAACAGTCACAAAAAGAACAAAAGTGAAGGTGTTATATTCCCAAATCATCAGCTACATGATACAAAGCAATAATGATAAAAGCTGTATGGTGCTGGAATGAAAAGAGACACAGATCAGTGGAATGGAATTGAATCAAAGAAATAGACTTACACATATAGTCAATTTATGACAAAGGAGCTATGAGTATATGGAGAAAAGAAAGTCTTTTCAACAAATGATGTTGGGAGAACTAGACAGTTACATGCAAAAGAATAAATCTAGACCATTCTGCAACACCATACAAAAATTAATTCAAAATGCATAGAGACTTGGCATAAGATCAGAAATCATAAAATTCTTGGAAGACAGCATAGGAAAGAAATTCCATGACAGCAGCCTTAGAGTGATCTTTGGGGTCTCAACACACAGTGCAAGGTAAGCAAAACAATAATTATCAAATAGGACCACTACTACTTCTGCACAGTGAAAGAAACTATCACCAAACAAAAATACAACCTACTGACTGGAAGAATATATGTGCACATCATACATCTGGTAAGGGCTTAATATCTAAAATATATAAAGAAACCATAAAAGTCAACAACACAATAGCAATCTGATTTTTAACATGGGCAGAAAAATTACACAGAAATAAGAACTGGAAAGACATTTCTCAAAAAAAGACATACAGATGGTCAACAGGCACATGAAAAGATATTCCTTCTCATTTGTTTTTAGGGAAATGAAAATCTAAATAACAACAAGACATCTCCAGCCACTTGTGATAATAACTACTATCCAAAAGTATGGAAACAACAAATGTTGGCAAGGATGTGGATAATAGGGAACACTTTTACACTGTTGGTGGGAGTGTGAATTGGTGTAATTTTAATGGAATGCAGTATGGAAATTCCTTAAAAAATTCCCTATGATACTTTTATCACACTTACTAGTATTTATCCCCAAACACAAAAACACTAATTTGCAGCACTAAATGCACCCCATTACTACTATTTATTGTGGCAAGAATTGGAAACTACCTAAGTGCCCACCATCAGATGAATGGATAAGGAAGATGTGGTATATATACACAATGGAATACTACACAGCTCTACAAAAATTTCTGTCATTTGTGACAATACAGATGTAACTAAAGGAGATCATGCAAAGTGAAATGAGTCAGAAGGAAAAGAAACACTGGATGATCTCACTCATATGTGGAATATCAAGAAAAAAAACTAAGGAACAGACAAAATAATAACCAACCAGTGGACATTGACACTAGTACTGAGTTTATCAGCACTGATGGTTGTTTTGAGCAGGAGCAAGTGGTGATGGGAGCCCAATGGACAGTGGTTAAGGATTTTTAGTAATTGGGTGTTGGGCATGATTTGTTGGCATTTAATTGATGAATAATGGAACTACACATATTATATTATTTTGCAAATCAAAGTTACCAGTCATTCCATTGAAGTAAGAAATCAGTATCCCCAATTAGTTTTCATTCTGGTATCCAAGTGCTATTTTCAAAAGTTCATTTAACACAATAAAACATGTTTAATGATGATGGTTAAAAAAATAAAACCTCTTCAGATGCTGTCTTTAACTGTAGTCACTAAACATGACCAATTCATTTTTCCACTAGTATTGTTAGATGCCATATTGTCCATAAAAAGTCACTGCATAAATTAAAAAGTGCAAGTTTATGCATAGAATGAAATTATAAATTAATATTTTATTATTATATTAAAAATTCAGTTAATGTATCGACTGACAGAATTGAAACTAATCTCAGATGGTTTTATTACTCCAGAAATCAGCAAACTTTTTCTGTAAAGAAGTAAATACTCCACAGTCCCATGTGTGGTTCCTTAATTAGCTTGTAAGTTTTATGACCATGTATGTACTTTCTTTCAGTTTATTTTTGTTTTAATGCAGCATAACACTCATTGTTAGATCAATAAATGACTAGCATTAATTAAATATTAGATGTTAGTGGTGTCAGGAATTCTCAGAAATACATGAAATTCGTAATTAATTAGTAAGTCTATTTCACCCTCTACCAACCATATGAAAATTGTTTACTTACCTTTTATTTCACTGTAGCCTGCCGGTAGTGGGGAAAGAGCAAAATCATCAAGTTTCTAAAATACTAAGGAAGAGGAAAGTTTAGGCATTAGTAATCTGCAAATCAAATTTTCAGCTATGGAATAATTAGGAAATGACTGTGTTAACCCTGGTTTGAGACGTTCGGCCTCCCAGCTGACATTCCTCCTGATAAGACTGATGCTAAGTCTTTCTTAAACAGAGCACTCAAAAGAGAATGAAAAGGAAAGTTATTTTGTATTGAATGTTCTTTTAAAAATGTTATTTAAGTGCATAATTTTGGTTTCCCTAAAGTATTACCATTTCTCATGATCTGTCTGTGGGAAAAAGGAAAAATGATAAGTATAATAATATAATCAAGTGAAATTATTAATTTCAAATCCACACCTTCTCTAAGACCCTAATTGTATTACTATTCCTGTTCATAGTTAAAGATCATATGAAATTCATTAATGTATCATTTAAGCTCTAGCTCATAATTCAACTTGTTTGCATGGTCTCTATATTCACTTATGTAAACCATTCTAATTAAATGTTTAAAATTATGGTTAATGGTCAAAGAAATTGAAAATGTTGACATGACTAGCTCTAACACAGATATGGTAGAAATTTTCGATGGAGTCTTCCTTGGTTAACAATGGAAAGTTTTCATTTGTGTGGAATATTTTATAGTAATACCACTTGCTCAATAAGTACTATGGAGGGAAGTGTGAAGGCAGACACAAGGAGGAAATGGCCATGTGATAACAGAGGTAGAGATTGGAGTGGTGGCATCCACATGCCAAGGAATGCCTGAGGTGCCCAGAAGCTGGAAGAGACAAGAAGAAATCCCCTTACCCAAGGTTTTGGAAAGAACATGATCCTGCTAACACCTTGATTTCAGGACAGTTAAATTGCTAACATTAATAACTATGATGATATGGAGGTCCAGAGTGGTTAAGCAACATACCCAGTGTCAGTGAACTGGCAGCAAGCAGAGCTATGACCTGCTCCACATCTCACCTAACCAATGAACCTCTAGGTTTTTTGAGTACAGGAGTGATTCTCAACTTCTTCAACCCTGGAAACATATCTGAAGAACCCAGGGAAAGTGAATAACTCAAGTCTAGTGGATGATAATTTCTAAAAATGTGATCAGGATATGAGAAGAAATCCCTGGAGGATTCTGTTTTCAGTCTATTCAGTGAATTTCATCCTGCAAATCTAGTTAAGGGTGTATAATGACTAGCAAAAGAAACCACCAATTGAAACAGGCAACTTAATGTCTTCTCTTGAATTTTATTGCATTTAATATTTTGATCCAATCACTAGTCTATACAACTTAGCTGTCCCAAAACAATAGAGCTAACACAAAAACAAACCCCCAAATCTTCCAGATATTAGTTTGAATCTGATTTCACAGCTTCTCTTGTTAAGGACATGTGGGAGTTACTTCTTCATATCTGTCTCATATGGTCTTAATACCAGGTCCAAGAATTACAATGATTAATCACACTGTATTTGTGGTGGATAAAGATTTTATAATAAGATTTATATTTGTTTATTAGCCTATTTAATCCTAATTGGGCTTTTCTATGTTCAGGTTTGAATATGGCTAACCAAGTCTGTGGAATTTGTTTCTGGAAGTAACGGGGGATTTCCTATCAGTTCTTCACAAATCAGGAGCCAAGGGAACAAAATTAAATTATGAAAAGAGTTGAAGCTTTTGAAAGTACAGCACATTTGCTTTCATCAGTTTCCTGAGTCATGAATAATTTAAAAACATATATCATCATTTTTTTCATTCAATAATTTTTAAAGGAAAGGTGCAGGCAGGAATGAAGATGTGCAGGCAGGAAGGCAGGGAGAGGAGGAAGAACCTATTTATTTTATTTGATTGTTCATCTTGGTTGTTCCCATCTGCCTTGAGATGTGAGCTCTGGTCCTCCAGGATGTGTGTGGACTGTACCAACTAGAGACTGTTACCTTATCCATGAAGCCACCTGGGTACACCTCAATAAATATTTTAATACTGTGCAAATTATATCTTGAAGTATAAAAACTGATATGAAACAATCCTCAAAGACTTTACATTCCTATTCTTTCCTTTACATCTTATCTGTGGATTGGCAGCAATGTATTTACTTTAAAGAGGATTTTATATTCTTTGGAAAAACTGGAGGCATGTTTCTCCACTGATTAGAAATGATCTATTACTTTTATCTATTAAAAAGTCATTATAATAGCACAAGAAATGAAGAATAATGCAGATTCCAATATATCAACAAAGTAAGACATATTATTCAAGGGAATTGATAATAATACTTGCTCACTATATACTTTATTATTCATAGAAAAGGATTCATGCTCATAAATGTCAATGTATGGAGTGTAATTATGTCTGAATATCATTGAATGGTAAACATTAAAACATTAAGATTGAATTCCATTAAAATTAATTGGAAAACAGGAAATAAAATCAGTACCAAATGTATAGTTTCTTGCCTAAAGTGTCATTCACTTAATCACTCTTTGAGACTTATTTCTTGCATATGATGGGAATTTTCACTCACATACACCAGTAATAAGATTTAATGCTAAAATGCTTTGAAGGTGATAGAATTTCTGCCCCTAGAGATTTTAAAGAATTGAACTGCCATCTACTTTATCTAAACAGGTACTTTAAGGTAATTTTTACTCTGAAACAGAGAGACTTGTATGAGTTGATATTTTGAACTTACTTTAAATATTAGCATTTTAAGTGAGAAAATATATGTAAAAGTTATATGTTAAAGCTTAACAAGTTTGTACATGTGTTTGCTTTTTTTTTTAATGTGAGGAAGGATCCATATTTCTCAGAGAGGAAATATTGCTCCTGCTAAAGAGAAATCTCTTCCTAGGATCTTTTTGCAGAGAGGCATTTTATTTATTTGTTAATTTCTGATCTGCCCCTGCCACTACTGCCCCAACCCCGGCTCCAGACCCAGTCCCAGCTCTGGGTCAAGAACCTGGGTCCCTGGACTTTATAGATAGTCTATGCCCCAGACACTGACTTATCACCTGTGCCATCAGGGTGCACCACTCTCCTTAGTATCTTAGAAGTACACTGTCAGTCATCAGAATTTTGTTTTTTATAAATGACCCGTAAAGTTAGCTTGTGACAAAAGATATCCCCAGTAACTCATTTATAAGTATGTCTATATATAGGAATGCTAGATTTCTAGATTTTCTTTTTATTTTTCATGCCAGAAGAAAGTTTATCTGACTTTTTAGAAACTGTTTTTGCCAGTGTTTGCCCACTAGATGTTGCTTTTGTTAGTTATAATGCACTGATATTGGTAATAGAAAATTGTTATAATGATATTTTTGTGATTATTACTATTTCATTAGTTTAACATACTATGTAAGTTTCAAAAGAATAGACTTAACGTCTCAGTCAATGTGCACATCCACATCACGTTCTCCATCTAAGATGCAGTGCCCCATCACCAGCATCACTTTTATTCCTTCAATATCGGTTTTCCTTCCCCCACCCTACAGATCTCAGGTAACCACAGTCTTGACTTCAGAGTCCTGAGATTTGGGGTTAGTTCTTCGTGGTTTTTTTCTTTATATTCCACATACGTGTGAAACCATATGGAATTCTTTCTCTTTTTGACTCATTTTGCTTATTATTATCACCTCAAATTCCATCTAAGTTGTTGCAAAACACACAATTTTATCTTTTGAACTAGCTAGTAGAATTCTGTTGAGTAATGATATTTGCTAAAAAGCATACTTTTAAGATATACAATATAATGTTTTAATATACAGATACACAGTGAAATGATTCCTATAGTCAAGTTAGGTAACATAGTCATCTCCTTGCATAGTCACTTTTTGTGTGCAGTGAGAGCACCTGAAACTTTTAGTAAATTTCCAGTGTGCAATACGATACTATAAACTATCCTGTGCATTAAATCTCTAGAATATAATCATCATGCGTAACCGCAACTTTGTACCCTTTAATGAACATCTTCACATTTTCCCTACCTACCCACCCTGGTATCTACCCTTATACTTTCTGCTTCTATGAATTTTCCTCTTGTAGGTTTCACAGATGAGATCGTGAAGTATTATTTTTCTTTGTATGTC
>RJWH01006728.1:33241-50075 GCA_004363575.1 Solenodon paradoxus
GAGAGAGAGAGAGAGAGAGAGAGAGAGAGAGAGAGAGAGAGAGAGAGAGAGAGAGAGAGAGAGAGAGAGAGAGAGAGAGAGAAAGAGAGAGAACTTCTTTATTCATCCATTGACAGGAACTTATGTTGTTTCTGTGTCTATGTGAATGTGAATGATAATGCAATTATCATAAGAGCTCAGGTATCTCTTTGAGACACTGATCTCATTTCCTTTGGTTATATGCCCAGAAGAGGGATTGCTGGATCATTTAGTAGTTCTATAGTTACTTTTTTTTTAGCAATGTCCATACATTTTTCCATATTACTGTACCAATTTACATTCTCAATATCGTACAAGCGTTCCCTTTTCTCTATATCCTAATACTGATTATCTTTTTTATAGTAGTCATATAAAGGGTATGAGGTGATATCTCATTGTAATTTGATTTTCAGTTATCTTATTAGTGATGCTGAGCACTTTTTCATATACCTTTTTGACTATTTGTATGTCTTTGAAAAAATGTCTATTCAGGTCCTTTTTCCATTTTTAAAGTCATGCTCTTTGTTATTATTTTTAACCATTGAGTTGTATGAGTTCCTTATTTATTTTTGGATATTAACCAGATAGATGACTTACAAATATTTTCTACCAATCTGTAGGCTGCCATTTTATTTTTTGATGGTTTCCTTTGACATGCAGAAGCTTGTTATTTTGGTGTAGTCCCACTTGTTTATATTTGTTTTTGCTGCCTGAACTTCTGGTGTCATACCACTCCAAATTAATTTCCAAGACCAATGTCAAGTAGCTTTTTTCCTTATTTTCTTCTATGAATTTTATGGTTTAAGATCTTGCATTTAAGTCTTTAATTCATTTTGAGTTGATTATTAATGTGTCTATAAGATATAGGTCCAATTTCATTCCTTTGGATATGGAGTCACTTTTTCCAATATCATTTATTAAAGAAACTACTTGCTCTATTATGTATTCTTAGAACCCTTGTTGAAAATTACTTGAAACCCCGTATACTTGGTTTTATTTCTTTGCACACTGTTCTGTTTTGTTGGACTACCTGTCTGTTTTTATACCAGTAAGATACTATTTTCGTTACTATAATTTAGTAATATGATTTGAAGTCAAGGAACATGATGCCTTCAGTATTGTTCTTCTTAAGTTTGCTTTGGCTATTAAGGGTCTTCCGTACTTCTCTATGAATCTTAAGGTTTTTTTTATTTTTATGAAAAATACCCCCAGGATTTATTAGGAATTGCATTGAACCTGTGGATTGTTTTGCGTATTATGGACATTTTAACAATGTAATTCTTCTAATATATGAACGTGAGCTAGATTTACATTTATTTGTATTTTCGTCAACTTATTTCATCAATGTTTTTATAGTTTTCAATGTACATCTTTCACATCCTTGGTTAAATTTATTCCTGTGTATTTTATTCTTTTTGAATCTATTATAAAGAAGTTTTTTTGATTTGATGGATTGTTCTAATCTTGAATTATAATTGGTATAATAAATGTAGCTTATTTTTGTATATCGACTTCATATACTGCAACATTACTGAACTTGCTTCTTAGTTCTAAGAGTATTTTATTGAAGTAATTTGAGCTTACTTCTTAGTTCTAAGAGTATTTTATTGAAGTAATTTGAGTTTTCTTCTTAAATATATTGATAAGTTTTGAAAAGAGTGTCCAGCTTTTCATTTTCCAAATTCTATCTCCAGTCTCAGGTGTAATAATGAAGCCAATACCCCAACTACCTCCCCTCTATGGGGATTGTACTCTAGAGGCTGTGCCAGCAGGACTGGAGAAAGAGGTAAACAGACCTGACATACAGAGTACATCAGCTGGTGTTTCAGGGAAGGTTGGGGAAAGGGCACCAATTGTCCTTTTAAGTTCTAGAGGCATAACTCAATTATTTGTAAAATTTCATTAGTGGAAAGATCTATCAGCTCCAGGAACATTCTGTTTACAAAACTGAACCAAAAACTAAGGGGCATTCCCTGTCTCTTCCCCAGATCAGAGTTGAGTTGGATTTCCCAGCATTGCTCTCACCTACCTGTCCTGTTTCCTACAGTGCTGGAGACAGTGGAAGTCAGAGGAAAGGAGAACTGACCCAGGATCACGTCTGTGCCAGAACTCAGCCACTACCTGGTCTCTGCTCCTTCCTAGAGTAGTGTGAGGTAGAGATTGATACCTCTCATTTAGCTTAGAAATTAATAACTTGCCCATGGTCTCATGGCAAGAGAGTGTTTGGGTCGAAATCCTCACAGGTTTGTCTGGTTCTAGAACCCATGTTCTGTTAACACCTCAGGAGTAGTCTCTAAATATATTTATGCTAAAATAAATTTTAATACCTAAAAGGAGGTATACTGCCTCAGCAAATAGGGGTGCCTCGGCTTAACCTGGGTAACCCTCTCTATACCATGTGCCCTCCTTTCACCCTAACTCCACAAGGCTAGTGTTTCTGTTTTGTTTGCCACTGAGACCTTGTTTCCAGACATTACGTGACACAGCTAACAATAGTTTTTAGTGAGAAAAACTATTCCTGTGATATTGGTACTGAAGAAGTCTATGACCATTCCTCTCTGTAATTGACAGCTGCTCTGCTCTTCATGCACGGAGAATGTTGTCAAGGGACTGAGGACATCCTGTATTTGTCCGGACCTGCTTCCAGGACAACATTCTGCGGCCCTCTGAGTAGTTTATTCACTCAGGTTCTTTCAAATTTTCAGGTTGAAAATAGGAAGACTTGCTGCTGCACAGTGCATGCCAACTTGTTCAGCCACTACTTATTTTACTGACTTTATGAACAATAGCAAAAATGCCAAAACCAGGAAGAGTTTTTACATATAGGATCATTGTTATCTGCTAATAGATAATTTTGCTTATTCCTTTCTGATTTGGATGACTTTTATTTTTATTTCTTGTCAAATTGCTCTTGCTAGTATTCCCACTAGTATGTTGCATAGAAGTAGAAAGAGTAGGCATTCTTATCTTATTAAAAGGAAAGCTTTCTGGTTTTCCATATTATGATGTTAACTGTGGTATTGTCATAAGCAGTCTTTATTGTATTGAGGTAAATTTATTGCATACCTATTTGTTGAGAGTTTATTTGTAATCATGAATGGATGTTAAAGTTTATTAAATGCTTTCTCTGCACCTAATGAAATGATCATTAGTTTTATTTTTCATTCCATTAACATAGCATATCACAATGACTGAATTGAATATACTTATGGTTCACAATGTTAAACACTTTGAATATGTCTTGCCATTCCCTTCTGACCTGTAAAGTTTCTGCTGAAATTCAAAATATTCTGGGCATTACCTTATATGTCACTTGATTTCCATTAACTACTGTTAGGATTCTCTACAATTTTAATCATTTAAATGTGTCTTGGTGTTTGTCTACTTGGGTTTATTTTGTTTGTAACTCTTTGAGCTTCCTAAAATTGGAAGTCTGTTAACTTCCTCAAGTTAGGGAGGTCCTCAGCTATCATTTCTTTATTTAAGTTTTCTTCCACTTTCTCTTTTCTCTTTCTGGGACCCCTGTGACATGAATGCTGTTCTTCTTGATGCTATCCCATAAGTCTCCTATACTATCTTGATTTCTTTTCATCCATTTTTCCCTTTGCTGGTCTACTTGGGTGCTTTCCACTGCCCTATCTTCTAGTTCACTTATTCAGTCAGATACTTCTTCAAGCCTCTCTATTGTGTTAAGTTGCATTGTTTTGTCCTTTGACTCCATGATTTCTGTTGGGAAATTGCTCATATTTTCTGTCTTTCTTGTATATCTTCTTTTGCTCATTCATTATCCTCCTAATTTCAGTGAGTATTGTGACTGCTGCTTTGAAATATTTAGGTGGCTTTCTTAATTCTGTAGCATTGGGATTTTTTTCTGGGTCTTTGTTTTGATCCACTATTTTAGGAGGTTGTTTCTGTCTCTTCATTTAGTTTGGTATTCTGTGTTTATTTATATGGATTAGGCTAAATAAATTTCTTGCCTTGCCTTGATGTAATGACTTTGTGTTAGGATTTTGGATTCACTGATCTTCTGGATTGTCCTTTTGTTTTATATTTCATTTATTTCTGCTCAAAATTTTTTTTTTCCTTTCTTCTATTGATTTTTGGCTTTAACTGTTCTCTCTCTAGTTGCTTTAAATGTAGAGTTAGATTGTTTATTAAGGATTTTCCTCGCTTCTTGAGGTAGACCTGGGTTGCAATGAACTTCCCTCTTAGTTCTGCTTTTGCTGTAACAGATTCTGGTAACTTGTGTCTTCATTCTGATTTGTCTCCAAGTATTTTTTAAGTTCTTCTTTAATTTCCTCTTTCACCCGAGTCAGAATACATTGTTAGTCTCCAATTAAATGAGGGTCTTTCATCTTTTTTTTTTTTTTTTGGTTGATTTCTAGTTTTAAGCCATTGTATTCAGAGAAGATGTTTTATATGATTTCAGTCTTTGTAAATGTGTTCATAAATGTTTTATGTCCCAACATATGATCTATCCTTGAGAATGTTCCATGCACACATGAGAATAAAGTGAATTATGTAATCACTGGATAAAGTGTTAGGTATATGTGTATTAGACCTAACTGTTCCAAATGGGAATTTAAGGCTGCTGTTTCTCTGCTAATTTTCTGACCGGCTGATCTGTCCATTGTCATAAATGGGGTGCCGAGTCTAAATATGAGAATCTGTTGGAGATTACTTTGTATATGACTGTGTTTCTCTAGATACTTTTAAGATTCTGTCTGTACCTGTATTTTTTCTATTTTGATGACAATGTGTCTTAGTATAGGTCTGTTTGAGTTTCTTTTGTTTGGAACTCTTTGAGTTTCCTGGATCTGGAGGTATTCTTCCTTCCTCAGGTTAGGGAAGTTCTCAGCTATTATTTCTTCTAATATAGTTTCTACCCCTTTTTTTCTCTCTCTCTTCTCTTTCTAGGACCCCTATGATGCAAATGTTGTTTCTTTTGATGTTATCTCATAAGAAGTCTCAAATCTGTCTTCACTTATTTTCATTCTGTTTTCTCTTTTCTGGTTTGCTGGGGTGAATTCTTCTGCCTTATCTTCTAGCTCACTGATTCTGTTGTAGCCTTCATCCATCCTACTCTTGAGTGCCTATATTGACTTCTTTAGTTCAGAGATTGTGTTCTTTATTTCTTCGACATCTAGCTTCATTTCTCCTCTCCTATTTTATTGTTCTCTTATTCTTCCTCTATTGTTTTCTTGATTTCCATGAGTATGTTTTTCACTGTTTCCCTAAAGTCATCCTCAGGTAATTTGCATTTGTCCGTTGCATTCAGATTTTCCCCTGAGGTTTTAATTGCAATCATCATTTTGTGTATATTTCGTGTATGTTCACTCTGCTTGGCATTTTGCTTATATTTCTGTGGATTAGATTTCCCTACATTGATGGCATTGTGTATGGTGTCAACTTGCACCAAATAAGCCAAGATCTTGTTTTAGACAGTGGGTGTAATTAGGTTGTGTTGCATCACTGCTGGTTGGACTTGTTGAAGTTCTTGCTGGACTCTTTGCTGGGACCTGAGAGTTCAGCCTATGGGGTTGGAGTTTGTGTGGGGGATGAAGAACCTTCTCCTAACATCAGAGATCTGAACAGTGACTACCACCTTGTCTTTGACCTACAACCAGGCTACAGTTCTGCCTCTGCCTATAGGGTGGTGCTACTGGGTAGCCGTTGAAGATTCCTCCCTTCTGGGAGTCTCTCTTCTTCCAGATATACTGTTTCAGGCACCTCTAAACCTGGGAACTCTTATGGTTACAACTGACATGGAATTACTTCTTCCATCCCCTCCTTTTCAGCTTATGTGTGTCCTTGAATCTAAAGTGAATTTTTGTCTACTGTATATAATTGGATATTAGGTTTTTATAAATCAGTCACTCTGTATCTTTTGTTGAACAGTTTATTCCACTTATATTAAACACAATTATTATTAGGGAAGGGTTTACTATTGCCATTAAAAATGATTTTGTAGTTCTTTTATCCCTCCTTTTCTCTCTTGTTGTCCTTTTTGTGTTTTGTGGGTTTTTTTTAACTGCTTAGCCTCTTAGCTTTTAATGCCATTTTCCCTTTTGGTAACTTCTATAGTTATTTTATTTGTGGTTACTAAGGGATTATAATAGAAATTTTGATTCTTCATTATACTTTGGGACTTTTTCCTGTATATTATTTCTCTGTACCAGAAGCTAGTTTGTCAGGTAAAAAGGAAGAATGGATTAGGAACTCTTTATGTCACTTTGGAGGAGATGTATAGGCTAGCTTTTCTGTGACTGCTCTCTTCCCAATATTTCACGTTTAACTGGGGATGTCGTCCTATCACCAATTTTTAACTGGATTATAAACAAGATTTAATGAGATATAAAGAAATATACAGGGAGACTGATCAATAATTATTCTGTTAATTATTCACTTTTCTATCTAAGATTTGTAAGAAACCTCATATAAGCTACCCAGTCTTTTTTCCTTTATCATTTCAGTTTAAAAAATAGGAATTGATTGAGTGGCCATGTCATAGTGGGAAGTCTCAATCAAAGAATCTTTCACACTCTGTGAAGTCAAAACAGTTTTAATAAGTATACTAAGACATTATTTGCCTTTCTCACATCCATTATCTCACAAATATATAGTGTTTTCCAGAAACTACATGGTATATGAAAGAAACACTACTGTAACAGTTGGTATGTATATTTTATATTTGTTAAGCAGTAGGTTTAAGGTATAAATTATTGGTATATTTATATATATATACACACACAAACAACTAAGTTTGTCTCATATCTATTGTTTTCTAATGACTCTCCATGGTTATTCCTGCAGCAATCTCTGTAACCACCTATTATCCACCAAATAGTTACTTCAAAATTCTAGAGTTTCCCAAATGTGGAGATACAAGTATTAAGTATATTTCATTTTTCTATATTTTAAAGTTATAGTTTTCTAAAGTTTTCAAAATTTTTAAATTTTTACATTTTGCCTAAATATTATTTTGGAATTCAATAATATTTTATGCTAAAATAAAGTTGTATTGATTACATACTTTTCTTTTGCTAGGAGATGAATTGATTGCTTGCAAAATGTATACTAGAAGAGTCATTTTCTCAGCCCATAGCTGATACAATCATTTCTAAAGATGCTGAAAGTTATTTTCATTTTGAACATCACAATAGAGTTTTTTGTCTCAAGAAAGGGAGGGCTATACTCCAAATAAATTGGATAAAACACAATTGAAATATGAGAAAATGATTTATCTCAGATTTATAGATGCTAATAATTTACCCTGTTGTATCTCATGCTACAGAACATTTTCAGATAGTGTTATAATACTAGTTAAAAGACATGATTTTAAGTTCAATCACTCAGTTATTATAGAAAAATAATTCAACATTTTAAGCACAGATGGTATAACTTTTTAAGTCAAAAAATATTTGTTACAGTTTTGTAAACTAGAAACAAAATCACCAAAGCAGCTTATGGACAAATTATAATAAAATGACTGGAGGAGCACACATAGTAACTAAGAGATTAATTAAAGCTTGTACAGTTGACATTGCTTAATGAATGCCCATAAAATGAAAAGTCAATAAAAGAAATCATGGTACTGCCACTTTCCAATTATGCAGTAACTCATCTAATTAAATATTTAGCTGCACATGTGAAAAATGACTTAATATTTCATTCTCAGAATTTTACTTTTGCCTTACAAATAAATGAATCAACAAACACAGCTAAAGTTGCCGTGAATGCATGGGACTACACACAAGTGTTGCTGAAATATACAAAGTGATGAATAACTTTTTTTGAATCTAATGATTTATACTGGAACAACCATGGTGCCATTTGAAAAGATGGTGCGAAAGCAGTAGTAGGTAAAACTGAAGGTCCCTTAGCATGAATCAAGACAGTGGTGGCACCAAACTATACTATTAGCCGTTGTAGTCTTCACCATCTCAAATTTAAAATTAACAAATATGCTAGTTTCATGTAAAATATCCTTGATATTCCCCCACTCCAGCTGTTGGTGTAGCTCTATGGCTTTCTGCACCTTAGCCATAGGGAAGGGCACAATTATTTTCTTAAATCTTGGCCCTTGAGTAAATTCTTAAAATATTCTATAGGATGAAATGTAAAGAATACAGGAAACACTTTCACTGTATATTGAAGCATAGTGGTTGCTTCAAGAAAAAACACAGGCATTTGTTTGAGTTGAGGGCTGAACTAGTCACTTTTTTCATTTGAGTCATGAACTACTTTGACTTGAAAGAAGAACTATGGCTATTGAGATTTGAGTGATAGATATTTTCTCAAAATTAATGAAGTGAGCAAGGAAAGTGATGGATATTATTTGTTACCAATAGTAAAATTTGCACTCTCAAAAAAACAGAATTTTGAAAAACTCGTATCTATCACTGTACTCCCTAGCAACTTCCTAATACGTTTCTGAAGGTATCAGTGGTACTATTAACAAGTGTGATGTTTTGAACATTTTATAATTTTTGCATCAACTTTAAAAATGATTTCATAATCCGGTGAACCAGTATTTGCCATACAAACAATGAGTGATATTAAAAATCATACATGGTACAAGAGCCATTCAAAGTGCAAGATGTACCAATGGATTTCAGTGTAATAGTCTGAGAAACTCACCAATATAGTTTCAGGGTCCACACTACCCACTTTAAGAAACTACAACTTTTCAAATTTTATTGTGGAATCATAGAGAATATTCACAATTATCTGAAAAAGCTATTAAAATGTTCTTCCTTTTCCAACTATATATCTGAGTTCAGTTTTTTTCAAAAAAAACAACATATCACAACAAACTAAATATGGAAACAGACATGAGCACCTAGCCATCTTCTGTTAAACCAGACATTAGAGATTTGTGAAATTGTAAAACAGTGCCACCTTTCTCACAAATTTGTTAAAAATATTTTTTCATTAAAATGGAATACTATTTCTGTTATTTAATAGGTTTATTATTTAAAAACAAGTTAATAAAAATATTTCCTCAGATTTAATTTCCAATATAATAATTTTATAGACATAAAGCATATAAACAAAAGCTACCTTGGGTTCCTTAATAATTTTTAAATATTAGCGGATACTGAGACCAAAACATTTGAGAAGCAGCCTATATATAGGATTTCAATTCATGACTCAAAGCTATAAACATTAGTAGAAATGTGGCCTCTAGTCAAACAAGGAAATTGGTTTCTGGACAGAGGGAATCATGGTCTAACTGTGACTTAGAGTGAGCTATATAAACTCAATGCAAATTAAGTGAGTTAACCTTGGAAATAAGTGTGGGAAAAATTTGTAATATGTGTTATCTTTGGACAACCTAGCTTTATACCCTTACACTTTTACAGTGATTTTCCTTAACAAGGCATTTTCAAACCATTTCTTGAAAATTAAAACTTATTTTAAAGATTAAATTTCAGACTTTCATTTTACAGATGAGAAAATTCAGATCCAAGAAGAAGGATGATTTACTTAAAACCACATTGTAATTTTCACCACTGTATCCCCAATAATTAACACAATGTGGACACATTATGTATTTACTGTGTTCATATCTAAATGGGTGAATAAGTGTTGCTTTTTCTTCTGCACAGACTCCTCGTATTATGTAGAAGAAGAGTAAATGAGCTATTACAACAGGACAATTTTAGATTATTCATAGTAGAAAGAACTTTTTGCCAATTAAAAGTTCATCTTAGTTTTTTATATTATTTCAGAACATGGGTGTATATCCTCAAAACTTTTAATTACATCTAACCAAAAAGCTTCTGCAAGACAAAGGAAATTATCACCCAAACAAAAAGACATTCTGCTTATTGAGAGAAAACATACTTGCATATCATATGTTTGACAAGGGTTTGTTATCTAAAATATACAAAAAAATCATAAAGCTCATCCACAGAAAAACAACCCAATCAATAAACGCACAGAAGACTTTCTTTAAAGAAGACATACAAACTAAATAATGAATGATTTTATTTGCCAAAACTAATTAAAGTAGATACTTGTGAGGTCATTGGGAGGCAAATGATCTCCATATTGCACCAATTTATATTCCCTCCAACAGTATAAAAGAGTTACTTTTTCTCGATATTTTTACTAGCATTTGTTTCCAGTCTTTTCCATATAGGTCATTCTCACAGGTGTGAGGTGATAGCTCATTGTGATTTTGATATGCATTTCCCTCGTAATAAGTGATATTGAGTATTTTTCATGTGCCTTTTGGCCATCTGTATATCTTCTTTGTGAAGTATCTATTCAGATTTTCTGCCCATTTTACTGTTTTTTTTTTGTTGTTGTTGATTTGTATGAGTTCTTTATGTATTGTAGAAACTAACCCCTTGTCAGATGTATGATGTGCAAAATATCTTCTCCCAATTAGTTGATTGTTTTTTGTGGTACTTTCTTTCACTGCACAGGACTTTTTAGTCTGATATAGTCCCAAATGTTTGTTTTTGCTTTTGTTTCACTTGCAGATGGAGTCAAGTTCCCAAAGATATTCTGAAGTTGATGTCATGGAGTATATAGCATTTTTTAAATATATTTTGTGATTTCTGTTCTTACATCCAAGTCTTTAATATTTTGTGAGTTAATTTTAGTATATGGAATTAAATAGTAATCTAGACTCCTTTTTGCATGTCCAGTTTTCCCAATGCTAGCTGTTGAAGAGATTTTCCTCTCTCAATTGTATTTTGATTCCTTTGTCATAGATAAAGTGTCTATATATGTTGATTTACTTCTGGCATCTCAATTCTATTTCATTGATCTGTATGTCTATTTTTATTCCAGCGCTATACTCTTAAAAATTGTTATTGCTTTTTATATACTTTATAGAAGTCAAAGAGGGTGGTACCTCCATTTCTAACTTTTGTAAGGATAGCTTTCACTATTTGAGTTTTTGTGGTTCCATAGAATTTTTATTATGATTTCTTTTCATTTATAATTATTAGGATAAATAAATCACTCCTCAGTCAATACGTATATCATACTACACTCACTGCCAAGGTTCTACTGCCAACACTTGTATCATTTAGTATTATTTGTTCTAGTTCCTTGAAAAATGCCATTGGAATTTGATTAATATTTCATTGAATCTGTATGTTGCTTTAGGTAAGATGGACATTTTAACAATGTTCATTCTTCAAATCCATGAACAGGGAATACTTCCCATTTTTTGTGTCTTACTGTATTTTTAACAATGTCTTGTAGTTTTCAGTGTACTGCTCTCTCATTTCCTTTGTTATGTTTATTCCTAGTTATTTTATCATTTTTATGCAATGCAATTGTAAATGGAATTTTCTTAATTTCTTTTTCTTTCAATTTATTGTTTGCATATAAAGCACAACTGATTTTTATATATTGATTTTTGTAGCCTACCACTTTACTGTATTTATTTTTTCTAGTAGTTTTTTAGTGGAGTCATTTTTCTTTAAATAAAAGGTGCAGGCAGGAATGAAGGCAAACATGCAGGTAGACAAAAAGGAAGAGAAAAGAAGAATAAGCACTTCATTAATTTTATTTTTACTTGTTTATCTTGGTTGTTCCCCATAGTTCCAGGATGTGAACCAAGGTCCTTGGGATATATGTGAACTATGCCAGGTCAGAGGCAGCGAATTCAACCACTATTCCACCAGGGATCTCTGAGTCATTCTGGTTATATATATTTTTTTCACGTCATCTTCAAACCGTGATAATTTTATTTTTGCATTCTTTTTTGGCCTAATTGCTTTAACTAAGGCTTTCAAAACTATATTGAACAGCAGTGGTGAGAATGGATATCTTTGTCTTGTTCCTGATCTTAAAAGAAAACTTTCAGTTTTTCACCATTAAATATGATGTTAACTGTGCATTTGTCATATATGGCCCTTATTATGTTGTGATACATTCCTTTTATTCCCATTTTGAGAGTTTTGCTGGTCTTGCCCACTCACTACCCTCTTTCTGCTGTTATCCCCTTTAAAAGAGCCCCCGTTTGCTGATGGCATGGCTTTCAGGAAACATGCCTTATTGGCCGCCATCAGGGAGGTGGAGACATACCTGACCTGCGGCCATAGGGACCCCCTGTCATGAGGACAGTAAAAGCCATGACCTTGCTGCCTGTGTCTTCCTGTGATTTCCTCAGATTATCTACTAGGCAGGGCATTACTCTGCTAGAACTTGAACTCCTACATAGCACTATATATGGAAAAACCCAGGTCTGACATGATAATAAATGGTGAAATGCTGAAAGTCTTTCCCTTAAGATGAGGAACAGGACAAGTTGAAACCACTTCCAGTCAACATTATGATTGAAGTTCTAACAAGATCAGTGAGTCAAGGGGGAAAAAATTGAAACCATCCAAATCAGAAAGGAAGAAGTAAAATGATTACTATTCCTAGATGACATAAGCCTTAAAAATCCACAAAATGTTAGAACTAATAAATTCAGCAACATTGTAAGATATAAATCAGTGCACAAAATATATACTAATTTATTCTAGTTGTTTCTATACACTATCAATAAACAATCCAAAAATAAAACTAAGAAAGCATTCCATTTATACTAGCATAAAATAATAAAACACATTGGAATAAGTTTAACAAAATAAGTGCAGAACTTATATTCTGCAAAGTACAAAATACTGTTAAAAGAAATTAAAGAAAATCTAAATAAATGAAAAGACATCCCATGTTCATGGATTGAGAGATTTAATATTGCTAAGATGGTGATACTTTCTAAATTCAAGTACAAGTCCCTGTGAAATACCAGCTAGATTTGTTACAGAAATTAACAAGCTCATCATAAAATTCATATAGATATTTAACGGATCAAAAATGGTGAAAAAATTATTTTTGTTTGCTTATTATAATTGTTTCATTAATGTATAGTACTATGTTTTTTCAGGAGAATAGATTCATATCATATTTCTGTTTAAATAGTACCATAACCACCACCAGAGTTCTAATAACAATCACTACTATCATTTTTACTCTTTCAACCCCAGGTTCCTGACCCCCCTTTCACCTCTCTGGTAAACACAGAATCCTGCGTCAGAATCCTGAGAGTTTTGTTGTCTTTTATTAACGCCTTTCTTTTTTTAATATTCCACATGTGAGTGAAAATGTTTAATATTTTTCTTTTTTCTCTCTGGCTTATTTTTCTCAACATAATAACCTCAAGTTCCATCCAGGTTGTTGCAAAGAAACAATATAGCTTAAATAGCTGAGTAGAATGCCACTGCATATCAATACCATATTTTCTTTATCCAGTAATCTGCTGGTGGATATTAAGGTTGTTTCCATGTGTTGGCTATGTTGATTGTACTGTGATAATCATAGTAGTGAAAATATATTTCTTGATTAAGTGTTTGTTTTATTTGGATATATGCCTTGATTTGGGATTTATGGACCAAAAGGCAATTTCCTTTTAACTTTTTGAGGACTCCCTATACTGTTTTCTGTAGCTATTGCCCTGCTTTGCATCCTCACTGATAGTATAAAAGAGTTTGTTTTTCTCCATACCCTGGCCAACACTTGTTTCTGGTATTTTTTAATTATCACGTGTGTGAGGTAACACCTCATTGTATTTTTTTTATCTCCTGCCCCAGGTCTTGAATGCAGATCCATAGGCTTAATATGGTTTACATCCTAGCTGTCCTAGCCACCTGAGCCACAGACATGTTCCTTATTGTGGTTTAGATTTGCATTTCTCTGGTGATAATTGATATAGAGCATTTTCATGTGTGTAGGCTATCTGTATCTTTTCTAGAGAACCATCTATTCAGATTTTCTGACCTTTTTGAATGGATTGCTTGCATTACTTGTTTTGAGATGCATGAGTTCTTTATATATTTTAGAGATTATCCCCTTGTCTTATGTATGATGTGCAAGCATTTTCTCTTAATCATTAAGTTGCCTTTGCATTTTAGTGGTGGTTTATTTTTCTTATAGAAAGTTTTGTTTGATGTAGTTCCAGTTGTTTAATTTTTATTTTTCCCCTTTGCCACTGGTGCCACAATCTCTAACTGGGAATAAATTTAACAAAGGGGGTGAAAAACCTGTACACTGAAAACTGTAAGATGCTATTAAGATTAATAGGATAAGATACAAAGATATGTAAAGCTATCTCATCCTCATGGACTGGAAGAATTAACAAAGTTAAACTGGCTGTTTTACCCAAAGGAATATACAGATTCAATGTGATTCCTATGAAAATTCCAGAGACATTTTTTCAAGGAAATAGAACAAACAATACTAAAATTAGTGTGGAAAAGCAAAATATCTTGAATAGGCAAAGCAATCTTCAGAAAAAAAAGAAGAAAAATGGAGAAATTACATTGTAATTTTAAACTATTTTAAACATAGTAATTGTCATCAAAACAGTATGGTATTGAGATAAAAACAGATACATCAACCAATGGAATAAAACTGAGAACTTTGAATTCTGTTGGATCCCTTGTCATAAATTAACTGTACATATATGAGTGGGTGGAGGAAAAGTCTCTTCAACAGATTGTGTTAAGAAAATTCGATAATCGCCTGTGAAAAATGAAAGTACCTCACTTGTAAACAACATATACAAAATTTAATTCAAAATGGATTAAAAACTTGATGTAAGACATGAAACCACACAATATACAGAAAAGAACATAGGCAATAAGCTCCAAAACATCAACTTCAAAACATTCTTGAAAATAAAAGAGTATTCACACTTCCTGATTTAAAAACTTACTACAAAGTTGCAATAATTAAGACAGTATGGTGCTGACTTGAAGATAGAAATATACTCTGTGGAACACAATTGAAAGTTCAGAAAAACACATATATGTTTATGTTCACTTGCTTTTCAACAAGGGTCCTAGGACAATTCAAAGGGACAAAGCATAAGTGTTTTCAGCACATAGTAGTGTGACAACTGAATACTCACATGCAAAGAATGAGGTTTGACACCTATCTCACACCATATTAAAAAATGACTCATATTGACCATCGACCTAAAAATAAGTGCTAAAACTAAGAAACTCCTATAGGAAAACACAAATAAATCTTCGTGACCTTGGATTAGATACCAGTTTCTGAAATATGTCATTAAAAGTACAAGCAATAAAAGCAAAAATAAATTAGACGTTATCAAAACTTAAATACTGTGTGCTTTAAAAATATCAATAAAATGAAATGAAACCTCAGATAATGGGAGAAAACATTGCAAATCACATTTCCAGAAGACTTTTACATAGAATATATAGAGAAAGAACTTAACCATTCAATAATAAAAAATTTAGAAATAGAAAAATATTCTGAATATGTATTTTTTAAAAAATCTATACAAATTGCCAAGAAGTTTATAAAAAGATGTTAAACTTCATTAGTCATTAGGGAAATGAAAATGAGAATCACAATGGTATACATTTCATACTTCCCAGGATGGTTATAATGAAAAACACATAATAACAAGTGTTTTTAAAGAGGTAGAAAAATTGGAACCCTCACACATTGCTGATGGGAATGTAATATGATAGAAATCCTTTGGAAAACAATCTGGAAATTACATCACGTGTGATTCAGGGTTTTTCAGAAAACCCATAAATTATTCTTTGAGATAAATAGACAAGAAAAATAAAACAAAAATTTGCATATGAATGTTTATAGCAGCATTATTTATAGTAAACAAAATTATCTAAATTAAATCTAAATTAAATCAATTGATTAATGGATAAATGAAATATAATACATCTATACAATGGAATATTATTTATCATTACAAAGGGATGAAGTTCTGATCTATGGTATGACAGGGATGAAACTTGAAATCATTATACTAAGTTAAAGTAGGAAGATAGAATATCGCATTACATATTTACATGAAATAATCAGAATAGACAAATCTATAGAGAAAGAAAATAGGTTGCAGAGGCTCAGGGGAGTTTAGAAGAAACAGAGTTACTGCTAATGGGTATAAGAGTTCTAAAAAGTGATTACATAACACTGTGAATACACTAAAACTATGAACTGTACATGTTAAAATGGTGAATATTGTGATATTATATAGCAATAAAAGTGTTATTTTTAATTTTAAAATGCAACCAGTCAAAAGTATAGGGAGAAAGAGATGTGATTATTACTGAAAATTGCTGTAGTGTCTGGGGCACCATGGTCCCTGGTGATTGCAGAAGTAGAATATCCTAGAGCTGGCAAAGTAAATTCTATAAAGTAAATTGCTGTGTAGGGATTAGAATATTACAACCTAATTATCTTCAAGTGTTGCCAGGAAATGTACTCACAAACACAATCCTCTCAGCTGAAATTTTTTTCCACCATTATCTTCTTATTTGTGGTGTTAAGCTACATGCCTCTGGTATTTCAGAGCTGTTACATTCACTATTGCCAACACTCCCAGTTTACACCAAATGTGCTACCACCAGGAGCTGAGGTTAGAGACTTTTTATCTGCACCATGGGTCTTCTTTTGAGTCAGAATATGCATTGATTATTAAACTACATTTAACAAGAAAGCATCCAAAACAGGGCTACCTCATGTTTTCAATACATGCTCTATTTTTTGTGAGAGAGCGCTCACAGTTTTTCCTCCTGTCACATTCTTTTTAAAACTCAGACTTGAGTGTCTCATGATATGGGCCAAAGAACAAACTAAGCAGTAGACTCCACAACCAGGGTTCTATTGAATTTTACCTTTCTTTTTCATACTTGTTGATCCAACCTCACAGGTAATCATTTTTCCACTAGGGTAAATTCTTTCTTCAGAAGGCATCTCAATACTTCATTTAAATAAGATTCCTAAACCACTTCTGGTCAAGATAGCG
>RJWH01006729.1:0-49924 GCA_004363575.1 Solenodon paradoxus
AGAGAGAGAGAGAGAGAGAGAGAGAGAGAGAGAGATTGGGAACGCGAATGTTTCATTTCATTGAATTTTAATGACCTTAAATTTGAATTATAATAGTCACACCAGGAAAATGGCTGCCAAGTAATGTAAGGGGAAGTTTATTGGGATTGAATCTAGCCTTGGAATAGGATTTGCACATGCATGTGGTGTGTGTGTATGTGTGTGTCCTTTCCCCTATGATCAAGGTTAAAAAAATAAGTAAAGGTGCTGATTTTGCTCTTGACTCCCCCTTCAGGTAAGAGAAAGTATAAGAAATCAATATTCAGTGTTCAATCGGCCCAACTCCATTAAAAAAAAAAAATACTCTCCTGACTTCCACCTCCCCTACCAGCCATACCTCCACTTCTTTGTTATGTAAAACAAAACTCTTTGGAGAAGAAGGTACAGTTCTGCCTCTACTTCTTCCATTTCACCCTGGGACCTCTCCTTTCCTCAAGGTGAACGTGGAGTCCCCATTGCCAGGTCCTATGATCACTTCTCAGATGCCAAGCCTTAGTCACAGCTGCTCCCTCTCTCTTCTTGGTTTCCTGCCCAGCAGGTCTCCCTTCTCCCTCCTTCCTTGTTCACGGCATCTTCTCTACCTCATTTCTAAGGCCACAACCTTGCAGGATCATTCTCTATCGGCATTGCTCTCTGAGATAAGAACAATGGTTCCCAATTCCGTACATCTTCTATGACTCCCAAATATGTATCTTCCATCCTATCCACACCCTCTGCACCAGATTCATCTGTTTCACTGTCTACTCAACAGTTCTCAGAGAGAGGAAGGGCTTATCTGAACATGTCTAAGACAGTTCGCAGTTCCTCTCCTCCTAGCCCTGTCTCTTCCCATTCCTTCCGCACCATAACAAAACAACAGAACAAAATCATCACCCAGGAATATTCCTCTTCTCTCTTTCTTGAAGTTCTCCAATATGTTAGCAAGAAGGGTCTTCAAAATAGGTGTCCTGACACCACTTCTCCCTTGAACACTGCCACCCTTCCTAAGTCACACCCTTTCTTCTTTCATCATAGAATCTCCTTGCTCTCTTGAGTACAAGACAGAGTAGTGTTTTCAAATCATAAATCGGATCATATCACTCTTTTGTTTCAAAAGTTCCAACTTTAGCTTTTCCAACTCTTGAATACCAAAGCCTGTAATGCCCGAGGATCACATAAATTTGCTCCTTCTAACCCTGTGACTTCCATGGTCCCCCTCTCAAAAGTGCTGGGACCAGCTGATCTTTTCTCTCTGCTCTGAGCAGGCACTCAGACTTGCTTTGATACTCACATAGATAGGGGTTAAATCATGGTTCTAACTGGATTTCCAGGATCAGGAATTAAACCTGACCATAGCAGGGGGCTAAATAATAGTATAGAAAAAAAATGAACATTGCTGTACGATTAGCACTCTCAACTAATGGAATTCTCCATTGACCATGAGCTGAGTCATTTGGTCTTTATGAACATTCAATAATAGATCGCTAAGAATTTGTGTGTTTTCCTATTAGAAGCATGCCTAATATACAAACTGATCACCTTTCAAGATGGCTGCCATCTTCTCTTCGTTAAAAACAGAGCAAAGTACATTTGTTTTGTGTTAGTAACTTTTGTTTCCAAGGTAATAACAGTATATTTCATGAAAAATTTCAAGTAAGTCAGGGACTTTTCGCTAGTGATTTCATTTACCTGTAAAAACCATCAGATAAAAATAATTTTTAGGTTGAAAAATGTCATTTCTTGGTAGTTCCTAACAGCATTATCTAAATTGCAAAATAAAATTGCTAATTTGGCACTGGTGTTAATCAAGAAAAAGGCCAACTTTTTAAAACGTGAAAGAAGCCCAAGCAAATCTTTTAGAAAACTTCAGTGTGGCCACTTCTATATTCCAGACGTGATTCTGGCGCAGAGCACCCTTGTGTCTTCCCAGCCATGGGCAGCCTTCTGGGCCACTGTGCCCAGGAGGTGCCTGCTCAGAATAAAGTGGGAAGACCTGGGAAGGATCGGAACAGACTTGGGGAGGCAGAGTGCCATAGTGGGGACCCCTTGTACCTGTCACATTGCAGGGGTCCAGGCTGACTTCTGCTGGCTCATTGCTCATCAGTTCCTGGGTGTCTGTCCTGCTTCTCAGTGTCAGCAAAGGAGGCCCTCGGCTCCCACCTCTAAGTGTGAAGGGGAGACAGCTGGCTGGAGAGAACAAGGACATGGTGTTAAATCAGCTACTGCTTACTGAGGTCCTAGGGGAGTGGGCTCTTCTTGGAAGTCTGGAATGTGGAGGGAGCATTTCCAGAATCATTCCAGTGTGACAAGGGACTCTTGGTTCAGGGGCCTGTGGGTGCCATTACCGATGGTGTGAGCCCAGGCAGCCCCGCGGACTCTCCTGCTGGATGGATGCACATGTGTGCACCCACACACAGAGGCCTCCAGACTCTGGATTTGGAACTGTGAGTATCAGAACACATTAGCCAGTACATCCTGCCGCTGCGCCTGTCTGGTGGGGTCTGTGAGTTGGCTGTTTGGATGGGGCTTCAAGAGGTAGACTTTGACAAATCTTCCTGAGGGTATTTCAGTTTAGCCTGCCATGCTCAACGCCTCCAAGCAGACTCCTAAGGCAGAGCCCGTCAGCCTGTGTGTCTTGGTGGGGCGGGTGTGGAGAGGATGGCAAGTGGGATGTGTAGGACGCAGAACCAGACTAGCGAGCTTGTTAGTATCGTCCTGTCCATGTTCAATTGAGCTCAAACTTCTCAGGAACAACCACGAACTGTGCTGGCTCCTTCCTCAACCTGTGGGTCTCAATGCATTTCTGTGCCATAGTGGTGTCTAGTATCAGATTCTCTATAAATCACTTTAACCCTCAGTACAAATAACATGATGTTGGCATGTGTTAGTTTTCGTCTACATTCGAGTTGTGATTAGCTAGCACGTGCACACCCGGATCAATGACACACCTCAGAAGGGCTTCCTATGTGAAAGGAACATCAACATCTCAAAATATGCAGGTGGCCCCCATCAATCTCATAGCAGTCTTTATGGCTGAGATGTTTCAGAGGGGAAATGACTGACATTCAAGAACTGTGGGCTGGCTAGAAATTCCAGTTCTGCCTGGTGGTCTGGATTTCTCCAGACTCTGGAAGTTCTTTCCAGTTCTGAGAGCTTGACGTGGAGGGAGCTCACTGCTCTGGTACAGTACTATTAACCTTTCTCAAGTGACTGTTTCACAGAGGTGACTAGTAGAATGCCTGAAAAGACGGCGAGCCAGTCTCTCGACACACGTACAGCTTGTGATGTGTGTCCGTGTGCCTTTCTTCACAAAGGTTTGTGTGCTGCAAGGCTGTCCTAGGACTGACTTCATCCACAGGTAGCTGGGGCAGTAAGCAGATTGGCAGGAGCCCCCAACCCTTGACCCCACTCTAACCATGGGGCTCATGGGTATCTTCTGTTAAGAACATGATGGCTGTGAATTATGAAAACGGGTCTTTTATTGTGGAAGGTAATGTGTTACAGTAAACATGAATTTAAATAAGAGAGTATGAAGAATACCTTTACTTAAAAATTAGAATGAGTAGATTCATTTCTCCCATTTGCAATCTGAAAGATTTCTAGAGAGAGAATGAAAAGTGAGATGGAGTCCACTTGTCCAGTGCAAATTGCTCCTGGCCCTGGACATATCCAAGACAAAGACAGAGAACCACACCCCACCATGTTTAGCAAAGATGGATGACCACCTTGCTAGATCCATACCCTGAAGGGCCCAGCATTGCAGGAAAACCTGAAGAGACACATCAACTCTCCCTTGATGTCTGCCTTCTGAGGACCACACCTTCCTAGCAGACATCTTGCCCCCAAGGCACTTGAGATCAGCTTAATACAAGCAATGCTGATCTGCTTATTTCTGGGGAAAAGCTGGGACAATCTACCCACATATACATCAGGTGTGTGTACTTCTCATAGGGAGAAACCAAAGTGCTGAAATTATACTATGACTGGGAGAGAAAAATACTTCTGAAATGATATAGTAGGCTGACAATATTTCCTTGAGACAAAAAGTGGACATTGGGATGGCAAAAATGGGATGATGGCTTGTGTATTAGTCACTAAGGAGAGTGTGGGGTGGGGGCAATCCTAGCTGGAGCAGAGTAGTCAGGTCACTAACAAGTGAGTACTATGAGATATATCAGCAGTCACACAATAATGACACTTGGTCTGGAGGGACTTCATAAATGATCAAGATGAGTGCTAGGAATTTTGGTACCTTAGGTGAAAACCAAATTTGGCACCTCTAGCAGCTCCTCTCTAGATATCCTCCTAAAACACATGCCGCTTTAACAACTCCACTGCCAGAGATAACCCCCATAGTAATTACCTGCAGCTCAGCTACACTGTGGCATTCTGTTCCCTGTGAAGAAACAGGCACACAAGGAGTGGGGCAAATCCCCTTCCTGAGGCTCCTATTTCCTTGAAGGGGGCTGGAACAGCAGTAGCAACCGCGAACCACTGCAGTCAGTGCTGGCCAGGGCTCACTTCAATGTGGCAAAGAAGTCAGTTGCTTTTGGGTCCCCTCATTAGATGTGCCCGGGGCAACTCAACTGCCCCTTTTTTCTGTGTTAAAGATGGCCCTGATTTATTAAAAGTGAGGAAAAACTGACATGTATATTAAAATGATAGGACATTTGGGAAATAGGAAAACAATGTACTGTTCCCTTTAAAATGATACATATGGTCAGCCTATGATGTCAGGTTTAATTCAGAAATGTGGAAATGGGGAGATGGGCCCCAGCCGCTTTCATGAAGTCATGGAGGGCTGCCGTCATTCAGAAGGATGAGGCTGGGACTCCTGAGTATCCAGGCCAAGGCAAGGGTTGAGGGGAGAAGCAAAGAGTGGCTGAAAGTCAAGAAAAAGAAAAAGATTGTTGGAGGAACAAGATGGGAGCTATGCCAAATCACTTCCTTTATACGTTCAATCCGATTCTCTCTGCGCCCTTTACAGTGTGGGGAGGTGGGCGATGCGTGGGTGTGGGTCTCTCAGTCACCTTTCTCATGTGTTATATGCCACTGGTGTAAGCCCCCAAAGCGGGTTTTCTCGTTTTGCAGTGCAAATGCCTGGGTCAATCGTTTGCAGCTGCTTCTAAGAGGGACAGCTCCAAGAAACACAATGTCCGATGCCCCCCACTGAGGCGCCATACTTTACATATCTTGGTTGATTTCAGTAACTGAGCATTTGGGCTACTTATTTGCTGTTCTTCCCCTCCCTCCCCTTCCTATACTTTAAATTCCTGCTCTTATGTTCTGTTCACCAACAAAGAATGAGTCTATGAGTCTATAAAGCCCTGGATCCCTACCCCCAACTACAATCAAAACCGAACCCTAGACCTATGCTCCCCTTTCTCTCTCCCGCTCTTGCCCTGCCCTCTGTCTCCTTACAACCTCTCTGTGACACAGGTGTGCTGTGTAATTTCCAAGTCTTGTAACAAATTAAGCTTCATTTCTCAATGTTTCCTCATGGTTATTACTAAAGGGCATCTAACAATCATAAGAACTTCAAGGGTCGGTCCAGCCGCAACGCTGGTTGCTGATAGATGGCAACGGCACAGACTAGTGTAGAGCAGGGCCACGCTGTGGCCACAGATGTGTGAGTGAAAAGCATATGACGGTGCACTCTGGTGGCAGAGCAGATAAGGCCACTGGAACTAGTCTGCAGCCCAGAGAAGTGTCAGCCAGCACTGGTACCTGGGTGAACGTGCAGGCTGGGAGGGGAGACACTCATGTGGGGGGTCAAGTACCACGTCTGGAACTCTGCCCTTACTCATACTCAACAACTGGCGAGTCTGAGGACATCTGCCTCAAAATGCTTCTGAGATAAGGAACCGTATTTTTCTGCAGGTGACAGCCAAGACGGGAATGTTTCTAACGGTAAGACGCAAAGTATTCATTGTAGGACTAGGCACCACCTACGCACTCAAAAAACAAGCACAGAAGACCCCTGTGGGTCAGATGAGTGGCATCTAAATCTGAGCCAATGTTGTGTTTAGATGGAACAGGAGGGAAGTGACAGATTTCAAGGGAATGAAGCAGTGCAGGAGGTGAGAGAGCTGAAGAGAGGACACATGGGTACAGGTGTGCATATGGACGTGTACACACACATAAGGCACATGTGTGTGCATATACGCACATATGTACACATATGCACACAGGTACATGCATACACGTGTATACACATGCTAAGCGTCTTTCAGCGCAGAAAGATTTTTGATGGTATGGAAGTCCAATGTGATGGATCGGCCCAGGAAATGAGGCAGAATGTCAACCTCCTGACAGACACCAGGTGATCAAATCCCTGAGAACCACCTGCACCGGCTCCTGAATGGCTGTACTGCATGCGGAAGGGGCGGAGCTCACCCCTATGTACCCAATCACCACAGGTTTGCTTCTTCTAGGGCCTAATTCTGTTCTGCCAGAGCAGTTAGGGCTTCTTTTCTTCCAGATACCAGGACTGGGGTTCAATGTAATGGTAAATACAGGCTTGCTTACCCGGGAAGGCCTCCTCCTTTGAGCCTGGACGGCAGTGCAGCATTACATGCTGAGGACAAAGAGCAAGAGCAGAACGGTCTGAAAGGACACCAATGAGGAGCTCTGGTCCAGACTGGAGGGAGCCCGGGCGCCCAACCTGCTCCCAGCCTGGGTCCTGCATGAACCCAGAGGGAGGGAGTCCTTGGATGGGTTGTAAGTTTCTACAACTGCAAAATTCACCAATTATTTATAATTGACTTGGTTTGTGAAATACACACTACAGTTGCTTTGCAGCAACTCCTTCCCTTTCTTTTCTGTCCCAGCAGTACTCACGCACACCACAGGGCGAGACAGGGAGGTGCTTCTGAGAGAATCCAAGCTCCGGGACCTCTAAGGAAAAGGGTTCTGATGTGCAGGACCTGGCATAGCGTGTGCACCTCATGGTTTATGAAGAAGGTAGAGGCATGCTTTCATCTGCATGAGCAAGTTTCAAAGCACTGAGCCTGAGACAAAGAGCCTGAATGTGGAGACGAGACAAAAGACACCATGCAGGAGGAATGGAGACATCCGTAGACCTACATGGTCTGAAGATAATTACCTCGCGGGTACCCTGGTCAGGGAGCTGCTAGATGAAGTGTTCCACCAACATGAAGGAGTGAAGAAACAATAAGGGAAACTGGGAATGGAGGGAGATGCAAAGGAACTTCCCCAATGATGAGAAGAGGTCCCTGGACAGGTGTACAACAGGTGCCATGTGTCCAGGTGGAGCCGAGCTGGAGAGAGATTGTACCAAGGGAAGGACCACAAAGTTCACAGGGTGCTTTGAAATATGTTGAGTGTTCTGACCCATGATGGTGGAGGAGTAGGATGCTGAGCTAACCTTCTTTCCAGAAAGAAAGCAAAACTACAAGTGGGGGAAGCGATAACAACAGGGTAGCTAAGGAAGGAAGTAGAGTGGGGAAAAGGTAGGTAGGAAAAATAAGACTAGAGGGTGGCAGATCCAGTGTCTCCAAAAAGAAGAGACAGAAGACACTCAACAGGAGGAGAAGATAAGACTCAGACTTTTTGGGATCTGGGCATCATGATGTAAGGCCAGGATGGACTTCAGCAGCATGAATTATTGCCTTGAGCCTGAGGGGCTCACTCCTTATCAGGTGCCACAGCACCTGGGAGCTTCCCCAGAAATGGGTGTGTACATTCCCTGGGTTGAAAGCAGTGGTTGGCAGATCCATTCCGTAGTACTGAGCACAGGCAGCTTGGAACCAGCTGGTTCCAACACAACAGCATCTACTCTAGCAGGTTTTCAAGAGTGGCTTCTCTCCATGAGCGACTCCCATGCTCATAGAAACACCTGCCCCATGTTCACCTGGATGTGTTGTTGAGATTACAACGAATCACAGTGTCTGCTCTCTACCATCCCGTCTGAAACTCCCAAACCTTTGCAGCTGGAGTTTACACCTCTGAGGAGGGCTCTGGCCAGGAGTCTGCCCAGAGTGGACTCTGGTTGTGATTCTTTCTCAGTGTTTCACCCTTTTGGAACTGGGACCTTGAGAAAGGGGTGAGAGGTTGCTAGCAAAGGCATTTTATGGTGACCAGCTTCTCCATTCCTGGGAGACACCTAGAACTTCTCTGGCCACGGCTGCTAGTGGGACTGCAGCTTGACTACTGTCTGAACTCGTGGTATGTGGGCCACATTGCCATTGTCTGAACTTGTGTAGAAAAACCTACATTACGGAGTCTATTGACATTGCAGCTGGACTGCGGCTGGGGGACAGCTTCATCTGAGGTTTCTGGTAAAGATCTGATAGCAGAACTTGCCTTGGAGTGATGGTGAATACAGATTTCTCTTGCAGCCCAACCAGCCACAATCTCTAGGGAGACTTGAGCTGTTGCCTTCCTCAACAGCAGCCTCCTAAACTCTGTTACCTGATCTGCTTCTTTGCAGGCTTGGATCTTGAGTTGCTAATTTGTGTAACAAAGTTCTAGATACCTGAACATACTCACCAGAACAGAGGCTTATACCTACTCAGTAGCAGAAATTCCAGAATCTCCTGCCATCACCCTAGAACCCCCAAAATTAGAAATAAAAAAATGGAAAAATATCTTACAAAGATAAACCAAAGAAAATCTTTGGGGAAAATGCTTGTCTATCAGAAATTGGTAATCTTCTGGAAGAAGAGTTTAAAGGAACAACCCTAAAGATTCTTACAGAACTCAAGAAAACAATAGATTAACAAATGGAAAATTCCAAAAAAGATAGACATAATATGAATAAATTCCAGTCAGTCATCATGGAACTGAGGGACACAATTGCTGAAATAAAAACACAATAGAAGGGCTTAACAATAGACTAGAAGATAAATAAATTGATAAATTTAGTGAGAGCAAAGATAGGTAGATAATGCTCCAAAAGACTAGAATCTGGAAGGAAAGAACAATAAAAAAACGGAATATAACTTTAGAGGAACTTGGGATTCAATCCTACAAATGGTAATCTAAGAAAGGTAGGGTCAACCATAGTTATATTAGATAAAATTGACTTTCAGCACAAAAGGTAATAAGACACAGGGATGAACATTCTATAATAACTAACTGGTCAGTCAATTCAGTGAGTGAACGTAACATTTATTAACATATATGCACCAAATGATGGAGTGCCAAATTACATAAAGCAATTAACTAGAACTGGAGATATGGGCAGCAAAAGAATAATCACAGGGTAGTTCAATAACACACTTATAATAACAGATCATCCAAACAAAGAATTTACAGGAAACATCAGCCCTAATGACATATTAGACTGATGGACTAAATAGCCATTTACAGAATGTTTCATCCAAAAACCTTAAAATTTATGTTTTTATTTCATAAGGAATATTTTCCATACTAGACCATTAGTTGAGACAAAAAACAAGTATCAATAATCTTTGGAGAATGAACTTATGTATCTTCTCCAATCACAGTATTTTAAAGCTAAAACTTAACCCAGAAAAACAAAACGAGCTTAGAAACATCTCAAATGTGTGGATACTCAATATACTCTCAAAAAAATACTGCATCACTGAGAAAAAACAAAGAAATATAAAAATTAGTTTAGTTGGAGGCAAACTAAAATAAAAACATGAGGTATCAGAACCTCTGAGTACTAAAAAGTGGTCCTAAGAGGAAAGTTTCACACAAGAAACAAAGGAAATCTCAATTACTGAATTTAGTTTGCATGGAAGTACAAAAGATTTTAGGTAGCTAAACTAATTCTAAGAAATAAGCAGAGAAATGGAGATTTTATGCTTCCTGATTTCAAAATATACAATAAAACAATAGTAAGCAAAACTTTATGGCACTGGAATAAAAACAGACACAAACATCAATGAAATAAAATTGAAAACCCAGACAGAACTGAAGTAAACAGTTAATTAATGGCAATGTTTCCATGAAAATGCAATGGAAAAGAAAATTCAATAAATGGTGTTGGGAAAATTGGGCTGTGTGTCTTAGTCAAAAGAAAAGAAAAAAAACCAAGTGGGTTTGGAATGAATTTCAAAACTATTTTTAGCTCTGTGATGAATCTGTTAGAGCATTTGGGAGAAAATGCTAAGGGAATATTTCAGGTATAGCTAAAAATAATTAGCACTTGGGAAAACAAAACTAGTATAAATTACAGAGAAAATAAAAATTGTGCAAAAGAAAAATATGAAATTCAAGTGCCTGATTTAGCCTAAGAATGAGGAGTATTTACATGAACCAAATAACATAAAGGTCATCACTGTAACTAATAATTGTGATCACAACATACTGTGTTGCTGGGCGGTGGGGTGTGTACAATATGTTTATGTAGGGAATGGTGGTCAAGATTATTTAATCCTCAATTCCACAACAGAAACCGTAGATGATTTCTAACAGACAAAGACATCATCAAGAAAGACAACTAGGTTACTTAGAAAAAAACTATGAAAAGCAGAAATAAGAGTATTGGAAGTGATCGTTTCTTAGAAACAAGTCAGAAAGCTGGTTGGAGGATGCTTCTCTATTTTGTTCTAAGCAGTTCAGTATTGTCTGATTTTTTTTTAAAGCGTTCTATAGATGAGTCTGGGTGGAGGAGCAGTTAAGTCAATCACCTCTGAAGGACGCAGGCCACATACCTCTGGGTTCGAATCCTGGGTCCCTAGGGAAACAAGCAATGAAAACAACTAAATGGCAGTAAAATAAAATGCTTCTTTCTCCTCGTCTTCCTGCCTTCCTGCCTACATGCCTTCATTCTTGCCTACCCCTTTCCTTTAAAAAAAAAAAAAAGGTCTACATATTATGGATGATTTTAGACATATCTATTATACTTTTCTGAATTTTAATACATTCAGAATCAGGTGTGCCAATGGCTTATACACGTCTCATTGTGTCAGTGAGGAGGAGGTACCCCTTTTCTGGGCTGAGAAGGCTGAAGCCAGAACACATGGTTTACTAAGAACAGGATGGATAAGATTTGCTCCTACTTGTCTCCTTAATGGTAGCAACTTTCAATAGCAAGTCACTAAAAGCCACACAGCAGCCCACTGTGAGATGTATGCGCTACTATCAAAACAATGTGAATACACACACACACACACACACCTGAACCTATACAGTGACATGATGCAGCGTTCCTTTAAAAAATTAATTCAGTTTTTAAAAAGAAAAGATAATTAAAAAATAAGATTATATTACGGAACCGCTCTGAAATTCTCTTAAGTTTCATATCATAAAATGTCTTCTTGGGCATTGTTAATCTTCTGATTTGAATGTGAAAACCAGTGATAAATAATATTCTTGGCTGATCTCAACACGAATCAGTCTAACACCCTAAGAAATGCCCTTGAGTAATCTGGGATTTGGCTGACCTGGATAAACAATTATCCTCGTGAAGGAAGCGTAACTAGGCATTTCATGGGATTGTTAGTTCAGTAAGGCCCAAAGATGTAATGTGATTGTGGAGAGGTAGGAAATTCTAATGGATGAGTAAGTGCAAATCCATTCTCAAGCTGTGGAAGATGGTCCCAGCCATTCTTTGGTCCGGTCAGGCTGCTTATGCAGTATTGTTCTCAGTTCCAATGTCAAAAGAGTCATAGGCTGTGTTCATGCAGAATCTTTAACAAGGAAAAGACCAGTCTCATGGAGAGTATGTATGGCTTTCTGTAAATAGAAGTTAAGAATGTCATATCCGCCAATAAGATATTAGACTTGCTTCATTGTAAAAGGATCAAAAAGTTAAATGGAGAGAGAGAGAAAAACTCATTATCAAGAAAGACTGTCTAATTCAATTTGAACTAATCAAAAATACAATGGATAATCTTGCACTTTTGGGATTAGAACTGGTCTCTATGGGTTGGAACTGGGAGGCAGAGCAGAGGGCTGAGACCAACTTCCAGGGTGTAGGGTTTATAATTTAATGCATTTCATCACTTCCTCTGAACCTTCAGCTAGGGAAGTACACTTCAACAATATTTGATTTGGGTGTTTGGTAAGGAATGATTTCATCCCTAATCCAATTTCATTACTTCTTAACTTGAAAACACTATATTGCTTTATATTTGCTTCAAGATAAATGATACTTTGGGGTATGAATTAAGACCCAGGAGACTTTCCTAAGAAGGATGATAGACTTGAACTCCTCACCCGCGTGGTAGAGACTTTTTAGGTCATCCTATCATTTCCTGTCTGTCTTCTAAGTGCCATTTATGGATTCTGACATCATAAGTGGTTCCAGACTCCATCAATGGGTCACAGTGAATTAAAAAGCAATGGAATCCAGATGCCTTTTATTTATTTATTTTTGTAAACCGTTCCTTTGTAGGGAGAGAAAACAGAACCAGAAGGATATTCACCGGCTTCCCCTAAGACCTCCGTCCACTGATGTCAGAGGCTTTTGTGCCTGTGCACCCAGATGTGTGCCTCTCCATTCATAGGTGTACAAATGGTACATGATTTACTCATTTCTTGTTTGCCTTCTTTTAATGAGTTCATTGATTTTCATGTTTAAAATGACATAAATATAATGTATAAAAAAGATTCTGATATGTAATTTAAGAGAAGATACAGTTTTCATAGAATTCCTAAAGCTAGGAATTTCTCTTATTACAGCCTTGCCATGCCTAGCTGCAGATCGGTGGTGCTGAAATTGGACGTTCTGAGGTATCACAGGGATTCCAAGGTGATTTCTCATATAGGTGCTAAATCACAGATTTGTAACTTTAATCAAAGATATCTCTTCCCCCAATTTTTCGAGTTGGATGGAATTATCCACCTGATTATAAGTCTACATGATTAATTTCATGTTGATATTAGATAAAATGTGTGAAGATGTTTCCCCTGGTGGGTCCTGTGCTGGAATACAAAGTAAACGTGATATCTTTTCTCTGATACACTCACCTTATCTCTGCCTCCCTTTACCTGATTCTGCTTCATTTGTTTGTAACTGTGATACCAGTGTTAGAATGTCAACTACTCCTGCCAGCGCCAGGTAAGGTAAGATACTGCACTACCTGCTCTCCGGCAAGCCCAGTCTGTATTTCTACTGAGTTCTCTGAAAAACCAGAGTGAACACTATGTTGCAACTTTTCAGCTAAAACAACATTGCCAACCACAATTGATGCAACTGCTTGCTTCAGAGAATAGAGTGGTCGGCATTCTTGTATTTTTCATCCAAGGGCTGGGATGTTGCCAGTGTGACTGTTCTGGTGGAGCTGTCTTTGCTATTTGAAACACTGGAATTCCAACCCACATAACTGTGGACTCCTTGGTTCTTGCTTAGCCTTTTGTGTGCATGTGTGCACACTTAAGCCAACATATTACATGATCTTCTATAGCAAAGCAAGTAGAGTGACAGCTGATCTTTCTAAGGCAAGGTGAGTGTACATGTTTGAAGAAAATGGACTTCCATTTATACCAAGTGGACATGCCCCTTCAGCCATTGAGCTCTTATGACTCCTTCTGTAACAGGTGTACATTGCATGATGTCACTCACGTGCGGCATAGAGAGAAACCAAATACACACATGGACGAAATCACCCAAAGACAGACTTTTAACCTATAAGACAAAACTAGTAGCTACCAGAAAGGAAGGGGAGGAGGTAAATCAGATCCAGGGTTGATTATAAAGGGAAGGGCAGAGATGGCCTCTTGGTGGTCAGCTAAATGGAGTGTATATTGTTACTGAGTTATGATGATACATCCCTTAAACCTATGTAATGTGATAATGTAATATTCCTTCCATAAAATAGCTCTTGTTCCCAAATAAATAAATACATATGCTGTACACAGAAGCTTAACATGAGCAGCATTTTTGCTTGAATTCAGCACATCTGTGCCTCTCAATTCGCTATAACTATGTATGAACACACACTGAGCACCATCTTTTTTGGACAATAAAGTTTGTGATGACTTTTGCCTTCCAATCTCTGTTACTTCCCCTCCAGCTGGGGCAGGAGCCAAACATACATATAATTACTTCAGCCCAAAGGTGCTGAGAGCTGCAGGGTCACGCAGAGGAGGTGAGTGTCCCAGCAAGCCAGGCAACTGCAGTTTGGAGACTTAATCTAGACAATCCCCAAGGATTTCCTTTTCTCCTTTACCAGCAGCTCCCCTTGTTTTCACAGCCCACAGCAGAGGGCGTCTACCTGCCATAGAGAGACCTCTGTGTCTTATCCAGCACAGAGCCTCACAGGACAGCCTTCAGGAAGAGTGAGGCTGCAATGTCCTCACTCGCATGAAATCCTACATGATCAGCAGAGGGTTTGCTTAGAATGGGAAGACAGGAGGTGACAAAGTGGAAACTCCAACCTGAATCTGCCTGCTGCAAAGCCCAGAGACTGCAGATCCCGACTCTCACAGTGATTGACATGGGCCACACTTCGCTAGAGTTGCTAATAATTCCATACTTTAAATACTACATGGTAGAAACGACAGGGAAATGAAAACCCCTAGCCTCTTCCAGAGGAGTAAGGTAGGACTGGAATTTAAGAATCTCATTTTGAGCTTTGTTTATAACACCAATAATGTTTCTGATTAGCTGCCCTGAATTGGTTACTTAACCCTTTTAAAGGCAATTCTGAAGGTGCAGAAACAAACAGAATAAAATAAAATTTGGATTATTTATTTTCTCTTGGAGTTCAGTCCATGAATTTTACTCAAATAATAAAATCTTTCTGAGGGATACTTTAAAAACAACCACCCCAGACCTTTATTTCACTGGGAGCTCAGAGAAGGGCAGTTCAGGAATTCTGTAGGTTATTCCAGAATCCCAACTAGTCAGATTTTTCAGTCCATGCTATAGGCTTAAAGTTTGTAGCAACCAGTTCACAAAACCTAAGATTAAAGGACTATCTGTCAGCCCTACACTTACATGACCTTTGTTGTGTGCAGACAGAAGTCTTCACATTGAAAGACGTTGCCAAAGACCTTCTTTTATCAAATCAGTGACTTTGTTTAAAAGCAGAATGACAGTTGTAAGAATCGAAAAGTGCAGTAGATATCACCTAGTCTGAGCAACCAGAGGCTCAGATTTTCATCCATAAAATGATGTTATAAGTCTGCCCTACTCTCTTCAAGGTCATTTTGAGACTCAGAGGTTACCGATGTGAAATGTGAAGAGAACATTAGAAGAGTTATAGAAATGCAAAAGTAAGTGATTATTCGCATCAACAGTACTCTCCTAGAACCAGAGGTAGCTAGCTAGACAGTTAGAAAAAGACCAGCTAAAAATCAGGTTTTCTCTACTCATCAGAAATTAGTCCTGTTTCTTTGTGCTGTCCTCCTGAGATTCATCTAGTCAGTTAGCCTTTGAATTTGCCAAGAGTCATTTCCAAGTTTCTTGTATCATGCCACCCAAGACCCTATAATCCCTCTAGGATATTCTTACAAGGATAATTCAGGAAGTTTGCTTAAATTTCTACATTTACTGGGACATGGTCATAATCAAATGAGGTAATTAGGAAGCAGGAAATGCAGGGTAAAGTTCACAGTTCAGCTAAGCAGGTTAAACATTTGGAATCAGGTATGGTTGACCTTTTCTTCAACAGCATGACTTCCAGGGTCCGTCCTTTTTTTTTTTTTTTTTTTACTAGGAGACATAATTTCCTTCTCCAGGGACACAGAGGACCAAGACAAAGCAGGTCCTTCATTAAAGACTTCTTGTGGTGAGAGATTTCAGGGATCAAGACTCCAGGCAGCCCGACTGGCAAAGCGGCCTTGGTTTGTGTGAAGCAGAGTGGTTCTCACCCTTTCTCTGGAGGTTGTCAAACCTTTGCACTTATCAGAAAACCAGCCGGTCTCATTATCTCTCCTGGGAGTGTCTGACCCAAGGCTTTCTACCTCCCTCTTTCTTTTCCTACCTGCACCACTTCCCTTCTGTCCTCACTCATTTATTCTCCTCCCCTCAGTCCTCCCCCACAAAGACAAAATCCTTCTGCTACTTTCACAGCCAAGATAGATCTCATTGGTCATCTCCAACTACCAGTCATGATCTGCAGCTATTCAATATGGCAGTTCCTCTGTCTGTCAGGGCTCAGAGCTCAGTGGCTGAAGGGGCATGTCCACTTGGTATAAATGGGATGGAAGCAGCAGAGTCCATCTTCTTCAGACGTGTACACTCACCTTGCCTTAGAAAGATCAGCTGTCACTCTACTTGCTTTGCTATAGAAGAACATATAATATGTTGGCTTAAGTGTGTACACATGCACACAAAAGGCTAAGCAAGAACCAAGGAGTCCACAGTTATGTGGGTTGGAATTCCAGTGTTCCAAATAGCAAAGACAGCTCCACCAGAACAGTCACACTGGCAACATCCCAGCCCTTGGATGAAAAATACAAGAATGCCGACCACTCTATTCTCTGAAGCAAGCAGTTGCATCAACCGAGAAATATTGTTAAAACTGAAAAGCACTGTAATGTTGGGGGGAAATATATTGAGGAAATATTAAAGACTTTTCTCTTGGGGAAAAGAATGATCCTTAGTAGTCAGATGGAAATCTTCAAAGTTATACATTAATAGTCACCCTAGCTGGTCTTACATGTGAGCAAAATGAAAGAGTCCCCAGAGGATGTAAATCGAGTAATGTTAGCAAAAACTCAAAGGGATGAAGGTAGGCTGAGCAGGAGAGAGGGCAGGAGGAGGGGTGGGAAGCTCAGTGGGTCCACTTTAGAAGGATGTTTGGCCAGTAGTTTGTGCTGGTTGGTTGCTAACAGGGCGGACAGCCGACGCAAGATTACCCAATCCTAAGACCCAGTTTCCAGGGCAGACCTGTCCTGCACCAAGGCCAGGGGTAACACAAGCTTGCCTGGCTGGGTTGAACATGCAGTACAGCACATTGTAAGAAGAGTTGCCCACTAACAGAAAACATGCTGAGATTTCCCTTGGGAAAAGTTCTCTACTTCAGTCAGACCACATTGGCGATGACAGAAATGTCCCACTGGGTTCCTGACCAGCAAGTATCCCGAGAATAAAGGACTGATGCACCATCTTGTCAATAGAACAGATCAAATGGAAAGATGTCTGCTGCACTGGAGAAAGGTGGGGAGATTTCTCCCTCAGACTTGGCTCCTTCAGGCAGAGAGTCTCCACACCAGGCCACCATGAACCAGCTGCCTTCAGAAAGCAGCACAGGCCACATGATCTCAATGACTAAGACAGATGAGAATTTTTAAGAAGGGACTTTCCTCCTCAGAATCATAAGTAAATTGTAGCCAACTTTGACTTAACTTGGTGTCATGATTCCACTTGAGTTTATGTCAGAGGTCAGCATGTAGGATGGCCAGAAAAGTCAGTCCTCCACTGGCTGAATCGTGTGAAACTCAGGCTGGCCAAGGCCAAATGACCTCTTCAGGAGCCCAGAAGTTTTTAACAAGAGAGTAATAGATGTCTCTGCCCTCCTCTCCCTGAAGACTCCCAGGTCTCAGAAGGACAACTATGATAAAGCTGGCCCCATTCTGACAGATGGTCCCAGGAGAGTTCCATGAGTGGCCCAGCTCGTTGGCTATCATCCCAAGGCCGTAGTGCTGCCTCAAGAGCTCAAACTGTGGATGGTAATTTGGAGGGAGCAGATAGGAGGAGATCAGGAGATCAAAATTTTAACAGCAATGAATAAATCATCTGCTCTGTTGTCCAATCACCTGATTCGCTACAAGGAAAATCCTAGTACGTTTGTTTACTTAATGAAACACAACTTGAATAACCCATGTTTCCAAAGAAAAATGAAGATGTTTTATTTTGTCCAGCTGCTTTCATCTTAGTCTGTTGAAAAGACCAAAATTCAAAGCTGCTTTGAAAGTTGGCAGCACAGACAGGAAGATGGAAGAAAAATGAGAAAGAGGATTAAACATTTTATATACTTTTTTCCTCTTTTTCTCTGAAAGACAAGTGGGTATTGTCATTAGCACACACATGCACACACACACACCCACTTTTCAGGAGGTTAGAAGAGTGGTGATATGGGATGATTTGCAGGAATTATACTGATACACGATTTTTTCCTATGTCCCTCACCCAGAAGTAGTTCATCCCTGCCAGAGCTGGGAAGACCATCAGAGCAGCCTGCAGTACAATGGCGGGTCCTGCTGTGTCACCATCTTCAACATTGCCACTCATGGTGTTAGCTGCCCTGGGCTGCACCTTCAGAGCAGCCTCTAACCCCCCAAAGAATCAAAGAACCCTGTTGAGAGGTAGAAACCTAAGCCCGTTCATGACACTCACCCCTTCCTTGCAGGAGGAACTGTGGGTGAGGGCACCCATCCAGCTCCAGACTAGCTTCCTTGCTTCCACCAGAGCTTGCCAGAAATAACACCCCTTTTGAGAAACGTGATGGTCTGCAGATGAAGAACTCATTTGCAATTTCAACATCCTAGTTTTCATCAGGGAAAACTCCGCCCCTCAAGATGGTAATCTGATAATGACTCTGAGAGTTATTGGAAGAGCTGGGGTGGTAAAAAAAAAAAAGGGATGGTGTCATGACAGCACTTTTAGTCAAAGATGCCTTTTTAAGCCATCCAAAGTGTCAGGACAGTGCATGAAGTCTAAACGAGACTGGAATAGGGTGGAGGGAGTCATAACCCTGGTCTCAGGGAGACCATGTCACATTCAAAGGCACTGACATTCCTCAAAGAGATTCAAACCTCTTCTGAGGCCAAACAGAACTCCTTTATAAAGTGTGAGTTGGCTCCGGTGACTTTAGTTTCAGAGACTTTGTTTTCCTTATTGGCTAATTTATACAACATAAGAGCTATGTACATTTAATATAAAGAGGAGGATTTCCACTTGGTATGGTGCCAAGGTGCTTTACTAATTAAAGAGAAATTAGTAAAAACATATCTGTGCAAAATTTTCCAGTGAAAATTCAGTTTCACTGGTATTGAATACCCACCTTCATCAGATGGAATGTCCAAAATTATAACAGATTTTTACCCTGATTTTATTCTCTAACTTATAGCTACGAAGAGGTGAAAGAAAACATTGAGCTATTTGAGTATATTACGTGAAGTAATCTCATCAGATAGGGAGAACTGAAAATTGATATTTAAAAAAGGATTGTGTCGGAGACAATAAAAGATAATAAAATAATCAGTAATCAGCACCTGCTCCTAGCACTGAAAAGCAGGACCCCAATGATCTCCCAACAGGTACCCAGTGGATAATTTTGGGGCCCAATTACGTGGATCCAAAGTTCCGGCGGGTCCTTGTATTAATGGAAACTTAACAAACCTTGACGTAGATGGCTTGAGACCACAGGAGTCGTTGCTGCAGACATCAGTGCTTTCAAAAAATTATAAAGGGAGCGTGCGCTGGTGGAGCGGTGGTTAGGTCAATCGACTCCGAAGGAGCAAACTGCAAACTACATACTCCTAAGTTCCAGTCCTGGGGCCCGGGGAATAAACAGTGTGAACAACTAAGTAAAAATTAAATAAAGATGTTTCCTCCTCCTCTCTCTTTCTGCCTGCCTGCCTTCATTCCTGCCTGCATTTTTCCTTAAAAAAAAAAATAAGAAATATAAAAGGTACAACAAATATTGAAAGTTCTCATATTTGTGATCAAATAAATATACTTCCATGGATTATTAAATAGATAAAAAGTCCCAGGTTATTTTAAAGGTCAAACCAGACTACCCTTGGATTTTGGGCAAGAAAGGGGAATGATTTCTGTTGCCTGTGATGGAAGAATGATCTTCTGGCTAAGTTGTCTTTTGAAGGCAAGTGAAAAATTTTCAGATATTCATTAATAGATACATAGGTTTTTCTCAAGAAGCATGTCACCTGTGCATGTTTCTTAAAAAGTTATTAGAAGATGTACTCCAATTTAAAAAAATGGCACATAAAATCCAACCTACCCCAAACTCAAGACTAGTTAAAAACAGATGGGGAGTCAGGACACCCAGGTATGTACCCCCACCCTCACTGTTTTGATAGCCTTCCTCTCATTTCTATGGTAATCTTCAATTTATTCTAGAAGGCTCATCTCAAAGCCCACTTTGACTTTGAAGTTGATCTGCAATCCCAGGTCCCTGGATCAAAGGAGCCACTTGTCCTGGCCCCAGAGTGTTTTCTGCAGGATTCAGATGCCAGCATGAATGCACACATGCAAGTAAGCACGTGGCTGACAAAGATGACTGTGACGCAGTAGTGACAGGCCATGCCGTGCCGGAACACCACCGCACCCAGAAGCGGCTTGCATCCTCCTTGTGTCTCCATCTCCCCCAGAGGGAACCACCGTCTTATGGTCCTGGAGACACGGCAAGGTTGAACAAGACAGCAAGCTGGCTTCCGGGGAGACAGACAGGACAAAATGACAGGAGTCAGACAGGTAGTATGTGTCCCAGTAGGGTTCTAGAAGCCTCCTTTGTCCAGCAGACATTTGTCCAGAGACTTGAAGGGAATGAAGAAGGAGCCCCCGTGAGTATCTGGGGAAGAGGGTTCAGGACAGAAGTGACAAATATAAAAGTCCCTCCTTATCGGGATTAATGAAGACCACAGTGGCTGGACAGAGGGAGCAAGAGAAAAAGAGGAGACCAGGGCTTGGCATGTGTCACTGGGAGGGGAGAGAGGTGACCATCTGCTTTCAGTTGTATCCACTTTCTAAAGAGAAAAACTAAGAGTTCTTTTAGAACCACAGCAAACCAATCAAAATGTCATGGGTGATCAGTGTTTGACATGTCTGAGGGATAATTCTCCAAGTTCTAGCCCAGCGTTGTTGATCTAGGAAATACTGCAGAGCATTTCCATGCTCACCCTCTGGAGACAAGACGTCCAGCGTGGACCCTAACTCTGCCCCCATTTGGGGTGTAGCCAGAGGTGACTGATTTAGCATTTCTGTACCTCAGTTTCCTCATCTGCAAAATGGAAACTCATGGACTTGCTGTGAGAACTGTGAGCATTCAGGCATTAAAACACTTAGTCCTATGCCTGGTCCCAAGCAAGTGCTCAAAACAGTTCACATTTGCAGTGAGTTTGATCCATAGGACAGACCACATTCTGCATGATGTTTTCTCTGGGTGTCAAGGGTTGAGGCCAGAGGCCAGATGAAGATCTCTCTCTGGTTTGGGTACACCCGCCATTGAAGACATGTCCCAGGCTTTCAGTTTTATGTGAAATTCACAGCTGTCATTCTTTTGGGTTTTACTCTGGCAGTAATATTATTGCTCCTTTAGGGGAAAACTCACAGCTGCCCCTGTTACTTGGCCCCCGCATAGCGCAGACCAGGCACAGCCCACTTCTGCTCGAGTGAATGACTGAACACAGCCCCTCTCTCCAGCTGAGGCTTCAGGAAGCTTGAAGGCAAATAGTTGAATCAGCTGAAGCAACAGGACCTGAGTTCAACCTTCTCCCATTTTGGCTCCCCAGCCCGCTGCTTTTCTCAGAGGGCTTGTGTGGTTGAAGCCAGCTCCACTGAGATCCTGGTGCTGGTTGGTAATTTGACAACTTCCCACAGGAGTCCTCGGGCGTGGGCCTCCTGGGTCCCCGACGCAGGCCAGCTGCCCGTCCTGCTGATCAGCTACCACATGCTGTGTGTTCAGAAGGCTCCTGGGTCCGTGAAGCCCTCATGGACACCTTTCTCTCCCACACGTGTCAGGCAGTCGCTCTAGCGTCTCTCTCCGCAGTTATTCTGGAAAGTTCCACTGACCTCATTAGCTATACCCGCCAGACCTAAGATGCAAAACATAACCAAACAAGAAGCACCTGGATTCACCCTCTTTCTTAAGGCAGAACCTGCTTGGGGACTTATTTCCTGATATGTCACGTCATGGGACTGGGAGAGGGGGAAAGACGTTTCCATCTGTTTGGCTGCTCTTGCGAACTCCCTCGTGATGAGATCCGGCAATCTGTTTTCGTGTGGCTGCAGTGGGCGTACCTGGTCCCCAGTCTCCACGAAACAGACTTTTCTTCCACCGTACTAGCTCCCAGAGAAGGCTGTCAGGGTAAATGGTAAAGGCTGTAAAGTGCTTGGAGTTCTCGGAAAAAAAAGTAAAGTAGAAGAATAGAGAGTTCGCACGTTATTATTCTCATGGAGCGTGGGTGGAATTGCAAAGAGAAATCATGTCAAAGAGTTAAGGAAACTGAAAAGTCTGAGACTTTAAAAGGCTGGGAACATTAAAACACCTAGTTGTTTGACAGGAGAAAATTAAACTGTTCTCCTGTCTCAAAAGATATAATGCTACTTTCTCATTACTTACTGTACCCCACAATCTCTTCTGCCTGCACCAAGCTTTCAATACAGTTAAGAAATCTCCTTATGTGAACGATGATTGTCCAGATACAGCATCAAATGATGAATTTGTCCAGAAAGGAAGAACCATGCCTCTCGTCAACAACAGCACCTATAGGCATGGTTAGAAATAGGATTCCGGATGCAACTCACATACCCAGGCAATTTCTAACTCTTGTTCTTAGATAGGGCATAAGGTTTTGGGTCCATGAGCATGGGCAAGATGGAACTGAGAAATAAGTTAGGACTGGGATTTTTCAAGGACGAATCTCCATGGAAAAAGGATACTGGGAAGACCCATGCGCTGGAAAGGGGAGACCGTGAGGATGTCCCCTGGTCTTTTGAAGGACAGTGGTCTCTAAGAAATTAAACGCGACATCTGTACTTCGATGAATTTGAAATCTAAACGTATACCATTCATTGATGGTGTGGGAACCCAAGTGCTGGGAAAATGTCCAAGGCTGGGTCCCAGGTCTGTGGCACTCTTGGGCTTCCTGCCAGAAACAGAATCAATCCATCGGGAGGGACATGGTACCTTTTAAGCGTCACATGCCCACAGAAAAAGACTTCAAAGTAAGAACACACAAGACTCACACGAGACTATGAACACACAACACACACAAAGGTTAGCACCCCTCAAATTTCAGAACCAAGAAGCAGAAGTCCAGCTTCACTTCCCAGGAAGAGAAGGTTTCAAGCACAGCCAAGAACAAAACATCATGAAGAAAGGGAAAGTCGGACTGGAAAACGAAGCAGGTGGTCGGAGGAACAGCGGCAAATATGTGAGCAAATCTAAGGACCACATGGACAGCATGGGCAGAAACATTCCGAAAAAGAACTCCTGACTTCATTAGTACTCCAGTGGGTATTATCGGCGTTGGTTTTATTGTAATAATTGCTGGGTAGAAAAAAAACAAAAACAAGATGACATTCTACATTTATTAAATGGGCAGACATTAAAAAGTCCGACAAAACCACATGGTGACAAAAATCTAGATCCTCAGAGATTACTGGTGCAGGCTTAAATTGATACCATTAATTCCAAGAGCACTGTGGCAGGACACAGTGAAATTGAGCATGTGAATACCCTATGACCCCGTAGTTTTGCTCCATAGAAGATACATATGTTTTTAAATGATGTCATTGTGCAATATTTAAGTAATGCACCAGAATACTGCATAGTATCTAAGGTTGTACACAAACATAATCATGCTGTAAAAGTTGCTAAATTTAGGTCATCAGTTGCTCATGGAGAGAAAGGGAAGGAAATGGGATTAAATACATAGGAAAATATACATTTTATATCTTTAATTTTAATGATTTACTTTTTAACAATAATCTGCAAAACATGACTTCTCAATTTATAAGATCACAACACATAGACAAAAGGTTTTTTCCCAGTGATTTTATTTCACTTTTCTGATATTTTGTTTTGCAAAGATGACATGTTGAGACTGTCGCAGAATACAGTTCAGTGTTGGCAGGGGACACAAGAAATCCACGGGTCTTTGGTGTAGGTGGTAGGACTCTGCAGTGTGACGGCCGTGTATCGGAAGCCTAGAGACTCTATCCACATTTTCTCACTGACCTAGCATGCTTCTCTCACAGGTGTTAGTTATTTCTGTTTTTGAAGCTGAGAGGATTCAGTGACAAATTTCAACCAGTCCGTGTGCCTTGGAAATCTGAACAATCACTGCTACTGTGACTCTTCTCAATTCAAGATGGAAAACCGTTCCCTGCTCCCCTGTGAGCATCTATCGGGCATCATTTCTGTGACTGACAGTCTCATGTCACTTCCTCATGAGGACCCAGCCTTACCAGCGCAGTGTAAGTATTCACCCCATTTCACGGACCAGGTACTCAGCACAGCGTTGAGCCAGCTGCCCCTGAGCAGAGGGCAGGGTCCTGATCCAAACCAAGACCGTCTGACTCCAGGTCCGCCCACTCATCCATTAGCCACGCCTCTAGGCCTAAGTGAGGAGCATCCTCACACAAGACGGCTGTAATGTGCCCCTTAAACATACTTAAGAGAAAATGAAAATCAGGTGTGTATCTAACAAAGTGACCAGAGAAGTCTAAATTTCATCTCTGGTCACAGGCAAGCAACCTGGCAGGTACAGCTCCCTGCTCTTGATGTCACCTGTCCCCTTACCTGTGTCACCCACCCCTGACACACACCATGACGCAAAAGGGCAGATTTGCTTTCCTAGTTCAGGGACAGAAACCTGAAACTCAGCTTCTCCCTGCTGGGGCTAAGCAAGGATAAATAACACAGCGGGTGTCCAGTGCTTACAGGGACCTGCTCAGTTAAAGCCCACTGTGATGACCCCATGTAGAAAAATGTGAAAAAAGAAGAGTACTGCTAGTAAGTCTTTTGTGGAGAAAAAGGTGCTTCTAATAAATTGTTTCAGAGTCTGGGAAAGGGCTATTTCTCAGAAAAAACGGTTCACGTCACCGGCACTGCCGTGTTTAGCTGGCAGTCACCATAGTGGGAGGAAACACTCATTCACTCATTAAATGTGACTGTCCATTCATCTGTTAATGGACATTTTTGGTCTCTATACTCAGTGGAATTCTCTGCAGCTGTTAAAGGGATGAGATCATGCCCTTTCGACAACCTGGATGGAACCAGAAGGGATCATGTTAAGCAAAACAAACCAGAAAGAAAGCAAGAAACACTGGATGGTGCTGCTCATATGCGGAATATAGTGCAACAGGACAAATGAACAGAGCCAGACAAAATTCACAGGATGCAAGACTGTGGCTGTCAGAGGGGCAGAGAGGGGAGGGATGGAAGGAGGGGACAAGGGGGCAGTAAAGGGCGTTGGACCCTGGAGGTGGGTGCATGCAACTGCCACAGATGGAGGTGCCCACTCAGTATCCTGAAATGAATGTGATAATGTAAACAAAAGAAATAATGAAATTACCTATAATAGAATATGCTTATATCGCCATTTGTACTAATTATTATTCTAGACATTAGGGAAAATGTCCCTTATATTTATGTCTTTATCAATCAATTGATCCATCATTACTATTATATATCTAAATATAAATATAAATTTATTTATACAATTCATGATATATATTATATATATTCTAGTAATGCGTTTTTTAATACTCTGAGTTACTTATCTTTGTTAAATTTCCAGTAGATTCCTGGCCTAATGAGTGCACACGTTTTTTTATTTAAAAGCATTGCTCTGATTTGTAATTTCTTCAGTGATTTTTCGGGACACCTACTTCCTTGCAACCTCTCAAGTTCATTAAGAAAAAGGAAATGACTGTGTGTGCCCTGTGGCTCAGTGGTTCAAGTCTGTGGCTCGGATGGCTGGGTCCACATAAGAACCTAAGGACCTGGGTTCACGGCTGGAGCCCAGGCCGAACAGCCAATGTGGATAACTAACCCCTTCTTCTTCCTCTCTGCCTGTCTGCTTCTCTCCTCTACATAAATAAACAATTCTTCAAAACAAAACACAAAGACAAAAATAAACTTTTGCTAGCTTTAGCAGGATTAAAACAATAGCCTGTTTTTGTTTTAATTTGTTTTCATGTGAATACCAGCTAATTTAATCTTTATTTTTCAAGTGGCAAGGTCAGTAAAAATAATCCCCTGATATCAGTCCTCTGAGTTGTGGGGAAGTCATTCTACAGTTTCGTTTTGCAAAACGTCTTTGAACTTTCTTTATATATTTTGGAATAGTCTTTGATTCTTTCTATGATGTGCCACATATATTGACTCTTGCCCGTCACATTTATCAAAGTATTTCGCCATGAATATTTTTACTTTTAGTTGCATTGATTCACATAGCACGAAATTCAGGTCCTTCTGTTTTTACAGAGTGACCCCTTAAATTACTAAGATTGACATCAAGAGGTCTGTTTTTAATTTTTTTAAATTAATTGTATTGGAGGAACATTGCATCACACACATCACTGAGGTTTCACTGTACATCAGTGCAGATCAACCTCTGACATTACAGTCACCACCTCATCCCAGTTAACCAATATCCTTGCCAAGCTAGCTTTTTTTTTTTTTTTTTTGCTATTTCTTACCTTAAAAATAGATGAACTTACAACCCAGATAGGGTTAGAAAAGTTAGTTCACTACTGGTAAACGACTACTTCACCCTAAAAATGTTTAACTCATAATAGAAACTGTAGTCAAGTAATAACAAAACTCAAATTTGCTTTATTAGCAGCGACCAGCATTAATCTGATCTTTTTCTAATTCCTTTTGTGAAGATTTTTTGTTTAGCTTTTTTTAAAAGAAAGGTGAGGGCAGGAATGAAGATGAGTAGGCAGGTAGGAAGAGAGTGGAGGAAGGAAGAAGCATTCTGTTTTAATTTTATTTAGTTGTTTACACTGGTTGCTTCCCCTGCACCTGGGACTCACACTCAGGGGTACATGGCTTGTTCCTTTGGAGGCCATGGGCCTAACCACTGCTCCACCAGGGGGCACTTTCATGTAAATTTTCACAACCCTAAGTTATTGTCTTAGTGGATGTCATCCTCTCAACCTCTTCCAGTGTCTCACTCACAGTCATGGGACACTGGCCCACAGCTGCTCCTCAGACAGTGACTGCAGAATCCCGGGACTCTCAGGGGCAGGAAGGGTGGTGGGACTGTCCTGGCACCCAAGCACTTTGTAGCTTCCGTGGGAGGTCAGTCTACAGCTCAGCAAACACTGAAAAGTCAGGGCAGAAAATCACAAGCACCATATGAGTGACCCAGATTTAAGTGTCTAATTGAAGAAGGAAATGTGAATAAGTGACTCACCTCAAAGTTACTCCCTAAATGTTCTTTTATTCAGTGATTGTTAAAACATTCAGTAAAAGAGGCTGGCATCAAATTACCAGAAGAAGAAACCAACATCTTAGATTAAAGTGAGGGCCCACAACACAACGGCAGTGGCTCTATCTATTTTCTAGGGAGGAGCTGAGGGGGGACAGCAGACACTGTGTTTCCTGCAAATGTGATCAGAAAAATCCCTTTGCTAGAACACAGCTAGGTCTGAACACCTGTGCTCAAAACCCAGGTTTATTCTCAGTAGCTTCCCATACACACACGGGACAATGAGCATCCTCTCAAAGCAGGGTGGTCACAGGAGAGTGTCATCCAAAGGGAAGTTCCATGTGGTGTAAAGTGTGTGGGGACTAGAAACCTCACTGCTGACCATCTAGCTTGACTGCAACTGGCAGGCTGAGAACAAATGCACCAGAAGCAGGCCGGGCCACAGCAGTTCTTAGTTATTAAGAATTCGATTTTCTAAGGTATTCTTTTTAAATGAAGCAGTAAGATTTGAAATGGATCAATGATAGTCTTGATAGCTCATCATCAGATGAGCATAGGAATTTTCTCCTTTAATACATTAGGCAGGAGATTACAATTAACTGGAGTCTGATGTTAAGCTCTTCATGTAAGTAGGTCCCGATTTTTTTTAAATCAGTCAGATTTTATTTGCTCATATTTCTTTTCAGAAGGGTTGCCTATATGTTCATAAGAGGAACTGGTTTTACTTTTCCTGGTGTCCTTGCCTGGAATTTCATTTACTATCAGAAATGCCATGCGGGTGTCTACTAGTTGTCCACAGGTGTCCACTGTCAATATTTGATGTAGTGCTGGAGACAAGCAAAAGAAATCACATGAATTATTGGAAAGGAAGAATGACAATTGTCATACTTGCAGACAACATTAGTAACTACATAGCATCCAAGAAAATATAAAGGCAGGTTATAAAAATAAAGTCAAGTGTGTTGGATAAAAGACCGACCACTCCCTATTGCTAGTAGCAATGACAGAGAAAATGTGGTTTGAGTAGTATGCTGTTTGGTAGCAAACAGAACTACAGAGTAACTGGTACTAAGCACAATAAAAAGCGCTGACAACCTTTAAGTAAACAATGATGAACACATCAGAACATTTCAAGAATACATAAGTTTATAGAATAGTATCATAATCTTGACATAGGAAGACTCATTACTACAAAGATGTTAATTCTCAAATTAATCTGAAAGCCCTATGCAATTCCAATCTCATTCTGAACATGGGCTCTCTGATAAGATATCTCTAAAATTATTGTGGAAAAGCAAAGGGCCCCAAGCAACCAAGATCACTTTGAAGAAGAAAAAGATGGGAGACACTCGTCTTGCTTGATATCAGAATGATATAATGTGACAAACAAGACAGCAAAGTAATTGTGAAGATATAGTGTTAGCCCAGTGGAGTAAAAGATAGAACTTAGAAAGAGATCCATACTTTAATTTAAATGGAAGGATGACAAATGAATAATACATTTTTAAATAAACAGCACTTGGGCAATTGGTTTCTCATATTGAACAGAAAAATAAAAATTACCTCCTTGCTACACACCACATAAAAATTTATTCAGGTGTGTAAACCCCTTTAACATAAAAAGAAAAGCTTCAGAACATTTAGAAGAAAAATTGGGAGATTATCTCTAGCTTCTCAAAGCACAAATAAGAAAAATAATTATTAACTAAAGTGAGAACCTTGAAATTCAAGACTTCTGTTCATCAAAAGGAATATCAAATAATTAGACAAGATAAATGGGAAGAAAATGCTTATGAGCAGAAATGTAAATAGGAAAAGATAAGTATCTAGAATATTAAAAGAACCATAAATAAAAAAGAAACTATCACAAACCTGCAGTGCAGGACAGTAGATGACAGATGAGGAGGGTTGATTTTCAACTTTATTTACATTAAACTGGTGCAGTTATGTGGATGTATATGATTGAGCAAAATGGTATTGTAAATGAGCAAAATAGATTTTTAAAAAGGAATTGACTAATAAACATATGAAAATATGCTCAAATCTATTTTTAATAAAAATTAATATATAAATATGACAATTAAGAATTGTGTTCTTGGAGAAGATTAGCAAAAAGCTAAAATAGCCAAGTGTTAGAGAGAATGTGGGTCCGTTTCTAATTGGTGCAATGACGTAGGAAGGCAGCTTGACAAGAGCTATTAAAACTGAAGGTACATCTGCTCTAAGACCTGTGCACAGTAATTACACTCCTGGGTAACTCACCCTCTAAAGATTCTCACTTACATGCCTGAGGAGACAGGCACTGAAATTTTTATGGAAAATTTTATAAAAATAAAAAATAACAAGAAGCATCCTACATGTCTTTCAAAAGCAAATTGAACAAGCATATTAATGAAGCATGTCTGTCTAACAGTGTCTTCTATAATGCTGAGAAAAATAGATGAACTAGATCTCTTGATTCATCTCTGAAAAGAGCTGGAAATGGAAGCATAAATATAGTAAGTCCTATGTATAGCTGTTACATTTGAAAAATGGTACCAAATATTGTTTAGATTTGTGTCCACATGCTGTGAGCGTACAGCAACACGCTTGAGAAAGCTGAATCCCAAACTTAGGACAGTGATTCCCTCAGCACAGAGCAGTGAGCCGGGGTAGGTAACATATAAGGGACTAGTTTTCAGCTTCATTTACGTGACTCTGGCATAGTTATGTGGATGCTTATGACTGCCTGAAATGATTCATGTGCATTTGTGACAGCAACACGGGTCAGTGGTCTGTTTTCAGGACCTGCGCCTGGGCTTCTGACCTCACAGCTAAGGAGTCAGCAGTTTTGTTTTCATTTTTGTGTTTGTTTTTCTGTTAAAGGAAAAGTGCAGTCAGGGAGACAGAAAGAGAGGAAGAAGTAACATTTTGCTTATTCTTAAGTTGCTCATAGTGGCTGTTCCCTCTGCCCTGGGTCGCAAACCAGGGTCTGTGGACTGTACATGGGCTGCGTTAAGCCAGAGGCAACTGACCAAACTGCTCCTCCAACAGGCCGCAGGAGAATCTGCAGTTTCAATAGACACCCAGCAGCCAGAGGAAGGGACATCTGGAGGAAGCACACCCAGCGTGAGTCCTGGAGACTTTCTAGCTTGATAACCTAGAGAATAAGAATAACCATGGACACTGAGGTGTCATAACACGAAGGCCAACCACATGCAGTAACACGTATGTGGGTCAAGGGTGGACTAAGCACACGTTTGTCTCCGGCCCTTCACAAGAGCACACTCCATCTTTCAGCATTGGTGTCGGAGCATTGGCGTGTCAGACTGCATTGAAAATGCCTCTTTTGCTTTCACTCATTCATCCTCACGGCCACACTGCACCGTGAGTACTAGTATTTTACCCATTTTGCAGAGGGAGGAAGTGAGGTGAGCTCACCTTGCTATTAAGTGGACAAAAGGACATTTGAACTCAGGTAATCAAACTCGTCTGTGCTCAGGTTCATAAAACAATCTTATTTAACATCCGGGGTGAAGGAATCCACAATGTCAAAGAGGGCAGGAAGAGACTCTCAGGGGTGACCATGCAGCAGAAATGAGCCCTAAATGTGCAAGACGTGGGTGTGGCTGGCAGGAGGGGCTGCCCCTGTGTCCAGTGGACTCAGGCTGAGACCACGCAGGTGAGGCAGGGAAGGAGGGAGGCACAGACTGGCTCTGATCCCCCTACAACCGGAAAACCAGAGCCCAGGAGGTCTGGCATTTATCATGGTGTGGGGGAGTGGGGGCCTGTCTCCAGGGAAACACAATCACAGGGTCACTCACGTTCTGGAGCAGTCCTGCCCTCCAGGATGCCCCTCTTTCTCCCTGGACCTCCAACCAGGTCCTGCTCTCTGCTTCCTGATCCTCCAGGTAAGCCTCGTGGAAGAGCCCCACCCACTTCCTTTCCCTGCAGGAACTTTCCTCCTCACACAGACCCCAGCACAAAGTCCCTACAACAGCTTGTAGAGACCCCAGACCAGACACCTGGGAAAAGACCCCAGACCTCTTTCTTAAATACAAATATTGAGCTCCAAGGAGTTCCATCAGCATTATTGTCAATTCCACTTCTGTTGTTTATACTTGTTAGGGACTTCCCACTGTGGTGGAGTGTCTGAGCACCCCGCTGTGCTGAAACTGTCAGGGGTGTGTGTTCTCCTTTAAAATACTCCCTCCTGGTGTGCGTCAGCGATACTTACTCCAATTCCACGGCCACTGTTATTTCAGTGTCAAGGACATGACAGAAATACTTGGGTTTTCTTTTCCCGGCCAAAAGAAGATAATGCGTGTGTGGGCTATCGAGGTGATGGTTCACAGGAGCACAGGTCTACAGAGCTCAGGCAGGGCAGGTAGGTGGAAAGGGGATTGCACACTTCCCATCAGAAACAGGTATTCACAAATGCAGTGAATGGACAAATGCCTGGGAGAGGGGGAAAGAGTGTGAGTGTTTGTGTGATTTCATTTACCAGTGAAGAGGGACCTTGATTAGGACACAAAATCACATGATTCTTAGGGACCAGCTGGAGAGGAGTAAAGTGTGTCTCAGCCCACAGACTCTGGGTTACAACTTCCAGAGTAAGCCATTGCCACTGTGTGATCTGGACCAGTAACTTTACCCTTCTCTGCTTCAATTTCCTTATATGTGAAGTGAGGAGAATAACTGCTCCAATTTTGTAAAGCTGTTCTGAAAAGTAAATCTGTTGATGCACATTAGCATTAATGCATGCGGGAAATGAATGTGGCCCATACAAGACACTCAGTAAAGACATGTCTGTCATCATCACACTGTAATCATCATTATTATTTTTTTAAGAGGAAGGCAGGCAGACAGCAGATAGGACAGAAGAGAGAGGAGGAAATAGCACTCCATTAATTTGGTTATTCATTTTAGTTGTTCCCTCTAGTCCTGGCTACCAACAGGTCCTTGGGCCAACATGACTGCTCCCAGGCATGGGCGGAACACCTGAGCCACCAGAGCAAGCCATCTTGATCATCATTATTATCATCACCATTATCATCATCATCATTATCATCACCACCATCATCATGTAACTATAATCTGCATCCGCATCCTCATCTTTGTCTTCATCACCATTATCATCAACATCATCATCTACACCATCACCATCATCATCATCACCATCATCAGTATCATTATCAAAAGACTAGTTCTTCAAATGAAGTCATTAAGAAACAATAAATTCCAAACAGGTGACTAAAGGCTTTTAAAATACTAGCCAACACTTATTGTGTGGGGAGTGGGATGCCGGATGCACCATTTAATGCAATTCCTTAGTGGTACATCAGTTGTTTTTTTAATCTTTCATTGGTATATGAGAAACATTTCCTACTCTAAATTCCTGACTTTTAGTATGTAACATTTCTAATACTAAATGTGCAAAGAGAAACGTGACCTAATGATTCTGAAATTCCTTAGCCTTCCAACACAGATGCAGCCTTAGTCTTTCCTTAACATTTATTAGCCACTCACATGTGCAGTTACCTGGAGTAACTCATGGGTGTGTCTGGGTGGCTGTGCTCTGGGCTGCCGGGTTCCTTGGTCCTCACTGACTGCTGAGGCTTGGCGAGCAAGGGTGATGGACAGACAGAAATGTATGCGGAGGTACAGACAGAAGATGGTGATGGGATGGTACAGGAGGGAGAGGGCAGGGAACAAGTCTTTGTTCATTGGACTGAAAGATGGTGACAGAAGGAGGTGGAGGATAAAAGTCAACTTCACATAAAGACCATGAGCGGATTTGAAAAATTACGGAAAACCTATCTTAATTTAATATGGAAGATTGAAAGGACCCAAAACAGAGGGGTCAAAGTGAAAAGTGAAAACTAAGAAAGAATTGCTGAGGAATTTTCATGGACTCTCGAAGCAGCGGTTGAGGGAGAAGCCTTGCGTTTCACACCTAAAGAGGTGCTGGGGGAGCCCCCCACTGTCTGGCATCCCAGGGGTGTGGGGTGGCTCAGCAGGGAGGGGCCCCACGAGGCTGCCCCGCAGTGCCATGATCACGGCAGACCAGCCACGGTGCCCGCCTGGGTCTAGCTTCCTCCTCCCCCAGGGAATGTGAGCTTTCTTCCTCCTGAACCCTGCTGTGACAGGGCTGGCAGCAGGACAACCCAGTGGGGGGACCGTGTGTGCACTCGGGCTCCACGACCATCAACCACGGGGCTCTTGGCCTGATTGAGCGTTTTTCATTTGCGCATGTTCTTTGATCTTCTTTGCTTTCATCAGTTCTGCCTCAACACCATCTCCTGACTCATCTCTAAATATAAATTTCCACACTGTCTCACATATGTGTTCCCCAACCATAAACACACTGAGAGGAAAACAAGGTCACAGCTGTTCTCACATGCATGCTGGGTGCACCCACAAGACCCTGCACAGCCCGAGTCCCCATGCTGTGAGGTACCATGAACCGCACCATCCCAGCTGCTGACCTGGGGTTCCGAGGTGGCACATGACACAATAGACCTACCTGCCAGAAGAAGAGACGGGGAAGCTGTAACTGGTCACTCACCTGACACAGGCCACCAGAGGCCACCAACCCCGTGCTGTTTGTCCACTGACATTCAGCGCTCTTTTCAGGCCCAGGGACATGTTTGGCCTTAGATCCACTCGAACTTTTTATAACACATCTACTTTGTTGCCATGCACTTTTAGAGTCGGGGTGGCAGGCACTTCAGTGATGGACCTCAGTGGGGCCTGTCTTCTCGTGGTCACACCTGCATCGTCCCTCTCCCCGGGATGGGCTGGACAGAGGGACTGCCTCCAGTGAATGGTAAACTGATGTATTAAATATAGATGTTGAATTATGATACTGCACACCTTACATTTATATAACGTTAGGGTGCCTGTTCCTTCCAAACAGTTAAAATAAAGGGATGCTCGTCCTCCTGGGTGAGTCCCTAAGGACTGAGTCCATCTTGCCCCCCTCTCTGCCCCCTCCCCTCCTCTCTGGACAGTGACCTCTTTAGAGCTGCCCTGTGTGGAGGGCAGCCCATCAAGGTTCTCGACTCCTCACCTGCAGAAACTGAGACATGATGTGTGGCACTTTACAGCATGGGGTTGAAGGGGCCGGGCCGCTGTGGGGACCCAGCAATAGATAACCAGTCTCACTGATTCTATTTGCACCCTAAAGAGTCTTAGATAGCAGCACTGCAGGAGCTGTAAGAATTCTTTGAAATTGTTCCTTTGAAGAACACTAAAGGGCCTCTGAACAGAAGGAAGCTTTATTGTTGTCTGATGTCACTTACATGTAAGGAAAGCAATTTAAATACCTTCACAGTAGGATTAAAATATGAATGACATCACCTGAGGTATATAACTTCTGACGCTTTTCTTTCATTCTTATGGAAAAGACTATCAAAATTCAAACACATTAGGAATTATTCTGCACATTTATTTGCTACATGCAAACATATATTAGAATGGCTGGATGTATTTATGTATAAATGGAAAATACTTTCAGATGCACCCTGATGGACTAGCGGTTAGGTCAGCTGCCTCTGAAGGAGCACAGTCCACGTACATCCCAAGGACAAGCGTCTCTTGTCCTGGGTTCCAGGGAAAAACCAATGTGAACAACTAAATGGAAATAAAATAAAATGTTGCTTCCTCTTCTCTCTTCCTGCCTGCCTACTCAACTTCATTCTTACCTGCACCTTTCCTTAAAAAAAAGTATTGTTTTAAATTACTATTCAGACCTTACTAAGAAAAACGACCTTTGAAAATTTGAGAGAAATTTTCAGGATACTTAAATTGATATTAATCAAATGTAATCAACATTTGAAACTAAATGACCTGAACTTTAGGCAAGAAAAACAACTTAGCCACCAAGTCAATGCCACCTTGAATTCTATATGTAAATTATTAAATAAAGTTCCTTAAACATCAATTTGCAGATAGTAGCAGGGTGACAGGATGGGATGTTTCCACTATAATCTGAGGCAGGGAGTTGGCAGGGTACATGTCTGGGCTTTCTCCAGGTAATTAGCCAAGACTGTAGTGATCAGGATAAGCTTCCACTGTGAGGGTCACCCAATGGGCTGTCTCATCAGACAAACTGTAAGGTGGGAATTCTATTTCACATTACAGAGAGCTTATGTCAACAGCTTTTCCTTTCCTAACCCAAGGGTAGAATTCTGTTTTATTGTTTTCAGTAAAAACACAAGAACTCTCAAGATTTATTTCTTAAAGAATAGACACAATTTTCATTTTAATGCTCTGAGTTTTTCCCCCACAGATGCCACCTTTTACTAAAGGAATTTGAATAATTTATTATAGGTATGCTTAAATTAGGATGACTCCCTTTAAATGATAAGATCTCATTCCATCCACAGCACTAAAGAATTCTTCGGAACATATAAACTTGCCATAATTAGGAATGCTAATGGCCATACATTTAAAAAAAATATTGAAATAGGCATAGTAGCAACTAGAAATAAGAAAGCATAGAAAGTTAATCTTCTACCATCATGCCTCATGTTTTTCAATAACTAAAGCCCAGCATGTCAAATTAGTAACATATGTAATTTAAATCAGCAGCTCTCAAATATTTCACATGAGGTGCTCTTCACTGGGCTTCTCTCTTTTTCTATGAACTGCTATAAAAATCCTACAAGTGTCCACATGCATAGCTACATCTGCAAATGCAATGATACCATAAGAGAAAGTAAGTCACAAGAATCATTTGAAAATGGAGTCACTTAGCATGTATAGGATCTCCTGCAGCAGGTTGTTTCAACCAAAAGTGAAAGCCAACTTTCTTAGAGTGTTGGTTAACTTGTCTTTATAGACTATACTGGGCTATGGGAGGCAAGAGAACTCACCGAATGTGTCCCTCCGTGACTGAAACACAGTTAGTGCTTCACAAATGACTGTGGAACTAATGTGCCAGATGTTTTTGAAATATAGATCCCAAATATATTCCCAGAAAGTGAAATAGAACAAATCATTTTCCTAGATCTTCACTAAGACCTCACATTCATAATAGTAAAACTATTAGTCATGAGTTCACTGGTGGAGAAAAACATTGCTTTAGGAGAAGTTTTTGAAAAAAAAAAAAGTTAGATACTTAAAGAAGAATTAAAACCAATCCTTCATATACTCTTCCCAAAAGTAGAAGATGAGAGGACTTTTCCAAAGTCATTTTACAATGTCAACATTACCATGATAATAAAACCAGACAAGGATGACACCAGAAAAGAAAAATTACAGGTCCATATCCTGATGCATAGATGCAAAAATCACAGATGTCAAATCATCAACAAAATATTAGCAAACCAAATTCAGCAGTGCATTAAAGTATTATGCACCATGATCAAATAGTATTCATTCCAAGGATGGTCCAACATCTGATAATCAGTCAGTGTGATACATCACATTATCAAAATGGAGGCTAGAAATCATATGAGTATCTCAATAGATGCAGAAAATGTATCTGACACATTTAAAATCCATTTGTAATAAACCTCTGAAAAAAGTTGTGAAAGGGAATGTATCTCCATATAATAAAGTCGTATGTGACAAGTCTACAGCTATCATACTCGGCAGAGAAAAACTGAAAAATTTTCCTCCAAAATCAGGAATGAGACAAAGATACCCACTCTCATCCTTTTTATTCAATGTGGTATTGAAATCCTAGCCAGAACAATTAGGCAAGAAAAAAAGAAATAAAAGCGTCCAAGTGAGAAAGGAAGAAGCAAATGGTCACTATTTGCAGATGATACTATATTGTATACAGAAAGCTCTAAAGGTTCCACCAAAATACTGTTATAATAAACAAAGTGAGTAAAGTTGCAGAATATAAAATCAATATATGAAAACTTTTATTTCTGTATATTATTCATGAATTTTCATAAAGATAAAATAATCTTATTTATAATTGTATCAAAAAGAATTAAATGTGGAGGAATAAATGTTAAACCAAAAAGGTAGAAAAAGTTGTACAACTGAAAACTAAAGACACTGATTAAAGCAAGTGAAATGGAGAAATAATATGAGTTAGAGGAATTACTATTATTTAAATGTGCATGCTATCCAATGTAATCTACAAATTCAATAACATCTATCAAAACTCCAGTAGTATTTTTCACAGAAATAGAAAAAGAAATCCTAAATTGTGTTTAGAAACATAAAAGACAGACTAGTCAAAGAAATCTTGAGAAAGAACAAAGCTGAAGCCATGCTGCTTCCTGACTTCAAACTTTATTACAAAACTTTAGTAATCAAATCATTATGGTACTGGCAGAAAAACAAACATATAGATCATGGAACAGAATAGAGAACAGTCAAACCCATGCATATAAGATCAATTAATTTATGACAAAAGAGCTAAGAATAGGCACGCCCAGTGGAATAGTGGCTGAGTGCAACTCACATCCATCCCAAGGTCCCAGAGTCACATCCCAAGGCTGAGGGAACAACCAAGATAAATAACTCAATAAAATAAACAAAATGCTTCCTCCTCCTCTCTCTTCTTGCCTTCCTGCTTCTGCTTTTCTTCATTCCTTCCCATACATTTCCTTTAAAAAAGAAGCTAAGAATAGGCAATTGGGAAATGATAGTATTTCAATAAATGGTGTTGAAAACCAGACATCTACATGCAAAAGAATGAAACTGGAACCCTAGCTCACAACATACATAAAAGTAACTCAAAATGGGTTAATGACTTAGACATAAAATTCTGAGAAGAAAACATAAGGCAGCAATCTTTTTGACATTGGTCTTGGCGATTTATTTTAGATTTGTCACAAAGGCAAAAACTAGTAAGCGGGACTACATTAAGCTAAGAGACTGCGTAGCAAAGCACAACATTTGAAACCTTATTAAAACAAAAAGTCAACTCATATACCTGCTTTAATGTCCCAAATATATAAAGAACCCTTATAACTTAATAGAAAACAATTTAAAAATAAGCAAAGGATATTAAAAAAAACATTTATTCTATAAAAAGTATGTAGATGGTAAATAGGTATGTTCAAAGGTACGTAACAGCATCTAGGAAATGCAAATAAAAAACCACAATGAAATATCACCTCATATCAGTTTACAATGGATATTAACACAAAGACAAGAAATATCAGGTATTGATTAGGATATGGAGAAAAGGAAGCTCTTATGCACTACTAGTGGAGATTTAAATTGATATAGCATCTATAGAAAACAGTAAGGCAATTCCCCCCCAAATTAAACTACTGTTAAGAGTCAACTAAGCGCCAACAATTAATTTTGTAGATATTTATCCAAATGAACAGAAATGAACTCTCAAAAAAATTATGCACCCCTATGTTCATTGCAGCATCATTTGCAAATAGCCATGACATGGAAACAATCTATATTTTCTTTGATGGATGAATAGATCATATATATATATATATATATATATATATGCACACACATACACATACAATGAAACATATTCAACATCAATAAAAGGAAACCTTGCCATTTGCAACAATATGGATGCACCTTGAGGTCACCACGCTAAGTGATATATGTAAGACAGAAAAAGATAAATTTGTATAGTTTTACTTACTTGTGGAATCTAAAATGCAACAACAAAAATCATACCAACAATCAAGCTCATTGATACAGAGAGTTGATTGGTGATTTCCAAATAGATGACAGAGGTGGGGGTCAGGGGTGAGTGAAACAGGTGATGGAGGTCAAAATGAACAAACCTCCAATTTTCTTATAAAGAAAGAAGTCATGAGGATATTGTGTAGAAGATGGTGGCTATAGTTAATAACATTGTTTTGTATTTTCAAAAGTTAATAAAAAAGCAGGTCTTAAAATTCTTAACAAGAGGAAAAAATTGTGTGTTGTGTATGGTGATGGATGTTAACTAGACTTGTCATTATTTCACAATACGTACAAATATCGTATCATTAGGCCACAGTGTTCTACCTCTATATTCTACTATAATTAATTACATCAATTTTATCTTAATTTTTTAACTTTTGACTTTGACATGACAATTATATGTGTGTCCAACTGAAGAATAACATCCTTTTATTTTTAACTCTTATATGTATGTGCATGATTTTACTTTAGAGAGATAAATAAATAGGTAAGCACAAGGTTTTAAATTCAGAGAGCTGCAACTCCATTCTACTTACCAAATGAACTTGGGCAACTTAACCTCATAAAACTTCAGCTTCCTCATCTGTAAAGTGGCAATAATAATAATAACTTACTGTGTTGTTTTAAGAATTAGTTAAGACATGTAAAGCACTTAGCTGATCACCCTTTGGGGTCATGGATAAAAATATTCCACTTTCATCTGAACAGTTCTCTGACATCAAATCCTTTAATCCATTAGAATTAGGATTTATAGGTCATAATAAATAAGCTTTTCTTAGATGAATGTATCTCGCATATTATTTACAGATATTGCAAAAAGATTTTTGTTGAATAATAAGTTTATTTTTTAAATGGGACTAAAGTCTCAAAGAGTAAAATAGAGTTTTATATAGATAGACCATTTAGTTAATATGCAATATTTGAAATTCTGTAAGGACTATGTCCTAATAAAAGCATGGGGCAGTTTTTAACATGTATAATTGATAATCAAAATTCATTGCTCTCCTAGGAGGCTTGTTTCCATAGAGACATTATTAATGAGAATCAGTTTCCAGAGGGAAAAAGAGAAAAGGCTTGAAAAGTAATGTGAATCCTATCTAAGCTGCATTATGGCCAGAAGGCAATAGAAATCAATGTCTTTGGTTTCTATGAATAATGGAAATTGATCATCAGTGTTGATTTTTCTAAGTCAGTGAGGAATGACAGAGTAATAGCATGTGTGTCAATAAAACAAGACATACTAATGTTCACTTAGTAACAAAAAGTCTCTATTTTCTTACAAATCACTTCTATTAAGAAGTGTTATTAGATATTGTTATCAGGAATAAAGTATGCATTGTTCAAATTTTGAGAATGAGAGAGCTATAAGGATTAAAATGTGGACACCTTATTTATAAATAGCAATGAAAGGATAGCTATTCATCTAAAAATGTCTTCAAAGTCATATTCATCAGAACTAACTCTCCAATGAGCATCTTCAAATACAAGTACTCTCATGTGGAGCCACAAAAGACCTTGAATGGCCAAAGTGATCCTCAGAAAAAAAGAAAAATGAAGGACTCATATTTCTCGAATTCAAACTATATTACAGAGTAACTGTCTTTCTAACAGCATGGTGTTGAAATAAAAACAGATGCACAAACTAGTGGAATAAAATTGAAAGCCCAGAAATAAAGACACACTTATTTGGACAGTTACTCTATGGCAAAAGGGGCCAAGAACATTCACTGGAGGAGGGAAAGTCTATTCCACAAATGGTGCTGGTAACATGGGATGACCACCTGAAAATAAAATGAAACTAAATCACTCTTTAGTGACATACGCAAAAATTAACTCAAATGTGTCAAAGACTTGGATGTAAGATCTGAAAGCAAAACACACATAGAGGAAAACATAGTCAACAGACTCCAGGCATTAACTTCAGAGAGATCTTTGGAGAAGTGACACCAAAGGCAAAGGGAACTAAAACAAAATGAAGTCACTTGGACTATATCAAGCTAAAATACTTCTGTATAGTCAAAGAAATCACTAAACAAAAATGCAATCCACTGAACGGGAGAAGGTATTTGCGCATCATACAGCAGACAAGAGATTAACCTCAAAATATATGAAAAGTTTATATACTTAAACAACAATAAGCAAACGACCCACCCAGAGATGTGCAGAAGTTCTGAATAGACGCTTCTTCAGAAAACAGACACAGATGGCCAGGAAGCATCAAAAAAAGCAAACTACATTACCTACCATCAAGGAAATGCAAATATAAACCACAATGAAATATCACCTCATACCTGTAAGAATGATTGATAGCAAAAATAGAAATAAAAGGCTTTGAAGACAGTGCGGAGAAAAAGGAAACTTCTCACACTGTTGGGGAAATGCAAATTAGTGTAACCTCTTTGAAAAACCATATGGAGATTTCTCAAAAAAACTTTTTTTAAAATGGAAATACTATTCAATAGCAATGATAGTTTTAGGTCTATTTCTACTTCCAGGTATATTTCCAAAGAATACAAAGTCGACAATAAAAAATAGTCACATCCTTATGTTCACAGCATCACAATTCATAATATCCAAGACATGAAAGAACCTAAATGCCTGGCAGCAGATGACTGGATAAAGAAGCTGTGGCACTGACTCCATTAGCAAGGGAAATAAAATCCAGAATAAACACAAGAGATTACATCACACTAAAAAGCTTCTACACAGTGAAAACTCATCAAAAATAAATAAATAAAAAAGACATCCTAATGAATGAGAGATGATATTTGCACATCATCCATCTGACAAGGAGTTAATATCCAAAATATATAAAGAAGTCATAAAACCAAACAGCATAAAAATTAACAATTCAATTAACATGGGCAAATGATCTTAATAGATAATTCTCTAAAGGACACATACAGATGGCCAACGGGCACATAAAAAATTATTCTTCCTCTCTTGTTATTAGGGAAATGTGAGAAAAAAATAACAACGAGATATCACCTCACACCAATGAGAATGGCTATTATCCCAAAGACTGGAAACAAAAAGTGGTGGAGAAGTTGAAGGGAAAAGGGAATCTTACAAGCTGTTGGTGGGAGCATAAAATGGTGCAACCATTATGGAAAGCAATATGGAGAATACTCAAAAACTGACACTGGAAATCCCACATGATCCAGTTATTCCCTCTGCTGGGTATTTACCCTAAAAACACAATAACATTTATTCAAAGAGACTTATGCACCCCTATGTTCATTGCAGCAATGTTTGCAGTAGCCATTTGCAGCAGCATGGATGGATCTGGAGGGAATTATGCTTAGTGAGATAAGCCAGAAGGAAAAAAGACCAGCATCATATAATATCCCTCATATGTGTTATATAGAGATACTAAGAAAATGAATGAATTAAATCAAACAATAACAGACTTTCAGTCATCAAAAGGAAGTCAGTGGCTGCAGGATGAGAAGGGAGAGGGTGGGGAGACAAATGGAATAAAGGGGATTAACTGTACAGTGAAGAAAAACTAAGATAGTGGTGAACTCAATGTATTATGCACAGATGTGGATTTATTATGATGTGCACCTTAAACCTGTATCATGTTATAAAGCAATGTTCCTTCCAGAAAATTAATTCAAAAACATAAAAAAAAAAGATAGTGGATTTATATTCAATGGAATTATGTGCAACTATTTCAAAAAGAATACAAATGGTGTCCTTTGCATTCAACCTACATGGATCTGGAGGGGATCGTGCTAAGTGAAAGGAGCCAGAAGGAAAAAGACAAGTGCAGGACATTTTCACTCATATGCAGAATATAAAAAAAACAAAGGAATGACAAATCACAGCGATGTTCACAGGATGCAAGACTGTGGCCACCAGGGGAGAGAACCAGGAGGGAAGGTGTTAATACAGTGGTGGTATGAAGGGCTCTGGAACTCCGCTGGTGGCTGTGATCTGATGTGCACGTTGATTGCTGTGTGAATTTAATGTCCTGCACACCATCAAGCAACATAAAAAAGGAAGAGTAAACAAAGTTTCAAACAAAAATGCAAATGTTGAAAAGGGGATTAGGCTCTCCTTTCCGTTTCTCTTTCTAGTCTCTGATAGTGGACATGCTTCTTAGGCTTTTTTCCTTTTTAGTTCGCATCCATCATGGGAGTTAGGGACCAAGCAATAGCTTGTTTAGTTTGCAGGAAAGAAAAAAAAAGCTATTTCTGAAGAGCCACAGAAAACTACAGTTCCTTCACAGTTTTGAGCTATTTGGATTTCATCACTCATTTGTTTTTCTTAGAAGAGAAATAAAATGCTAAGTTTCTGTGATCCTGACACCATCGGGCACAATCGGCATTGCTTCATTCAGAAGTAAGGCAGTGTGCCTCGGTGACCTAGTGGTCTCGTGCACCTGGGAGGAGCCCTCATGTATCCCAAGGTTCCTGGTTCAAGACCTGGGGCCAGAGAAACAACCAATGTGAGCAACTAAATAAAAATAAATACAGTGCTTCCCACTCCTTTCTCTTCCTGCCTAATTGCCTTCATTCCTGACACATCTTTCCTTTAAAAACAAAACAACCTGGGTTCATCCCCCTTCCAGTCAAAGGCTCAGAAAGAAAGTTTCCTCTGGAAACCAGGTTGGTAAATTGTGGAACTGGGATTCACACCCAGAGCTGTGCAGTTCTACAAGCCACGTATTTCTGCTCTCTCTCTCCTGAAGTCGTCAGTAGCTTTGTCATCTTGGGGAAATGATTTACCTTTCTACAGGTTATTTTTATGTTTATTGAATGGGGATAAAACAAATTCACACAAATATCATAAGCATAGAATTATATCTATAATGTAGAATATTATATATCATAAAGAATATATAAGGATACATACACACAAACATATATATATATATATATATATATATATATATTCTACCCCCTGAGAGAGTGAAATAGTAACATTAAATTTTTTTCATGAGTGTAATAACATGGACAAACCTGAAGGAACTTAGTCTAAATGAAATACACCAAAGATAAATACTGAAATCTTCACTTACGTTGGAATCTAAAGAAATGTCAAACTCAGAAACAACAAGGAGAGAAGTGGCTTGCCAAGGGCTAGAGTGTGAAAGAAAGGGGAAGATGTTGGTGAAATTGTACTTTTGGCTCTAAGATGAACATATAACTTGGTGACTGTAAGTGAAAATACTATAATACATAATTTAAATTAGCTAAGAGAATAGAACTTAAATGCTATCACCAGTGGGGTGGGAATTCTTTTTCAGTGTATGTGTAGGTGAAATCATCAGTATTTGACAATTTCATATGCTAATTATGTCACAATAAAATTGAAATACAAATTAAACACCACCCTCCCCACATTCACTGAAAATACTTGTATGAGTTGTATTGCTTTTAACATGGATCCTTTAGTTAGGGGTGGTGGAAGCAAAAGACCAGATCCTTTTCTTGGAATGCTTTTCCTCTTAGATATTAAATAGCAGAAGCAAAAAGAACACCCTCTTCCTTCCCCTTCCATCCTCACGCTGAGGGTGAGTCTGCCTGGACTGGGCAAAGCAGAAATTAATTCCTGAAAGCATTTTTCTGTACTATTAAGCGTCTCTTCAGATGAGCTGGTGACCTCCAGTCACAGAAATCCAAACACAGCTGCCGTGGAGAAGACACAAGAAGAAGCCGTGTTTGAAGGAAAATCCAGACCTGGTTCTTTGCTTTCTCGGGAAATACAGTCCTTTTAATGAAATCACTTAGCCGCAGTTATTTCTTCATGCTAATAGGGTCCCTACTCTCACCATATTGTACAATAATTACAAGTTATCAGCTCGAAAGTATGTAATTAAGCTTACTTATAAGATTTGTAAAATAAACAGCTGCCCAGGGGAAATAAGGTCCCTGAAATGATCACCTAGCGAGACTTATGAAGATCAAGTCCTGTGCTTAAGTGCCTTTCTCAGAAGAGATTTCTGAGAAACTTCTCTATAAATGTCATGATCATCATTCAGAAACGTTGGTTTTAGAATCATTCTTTTCCTTAAAATACTGCGCAAAAAACAGGGTGACTCGTGTTCATTATCAAATAAACTTCAAAGCTGTTCTTTACCTAGTTATTAGGGAGACTGGCTGATAAACAGTGATTAAAACCAAGGAATGACAGGGTTTCACATTTCTGAAGACAGTAAAGGAAAGGGATCGGGGTGCGGGCAGGAGGCCTGGGTACGCTGCAACGGGAAAGAGGAAAAGACCAGAACATTTGGAAGTGCCCATTACAGCAGGACTACAGGACAGCAGCTGCAGGGGACCCGTGGTTACTCACTGAACTCAGGAGGAGATGACTGGGTCAGTAGCTCTGTGAAGTGAGGGACAGCAGAGACATGGGCACCGGATCCTGGGGCCATCTCCCCACAATTCTCTTCCTGCCACCTTCTCCCCAGTGTAAACATGTGGAGCTGATTCCCACCAAGTGCAAGTTCCACAAGGCAAGTTCAGGGAAGGCATGTGAACCCAGGGTCCTAATGAAATCATGCCCTGAGTGACACCTAAGTGACCCAAGTAAAGCAACAGCAATGGCAAGGCTGGGGGCACCCTGAATCTCAGGTGACATGAGACAGGTCCACGCGAGGAGCTGCCCATTTTTAGGATCTAGTCCTCACTGTCCTCACAGTACGCAGAGTTGCACGTTGATCTTAATGGGAGAAGTGAGGGACTCAGCCCCCAGCTTATCTCCTTCCACTCTGAAAATATCGTTTCCTCACTCTGTGGAGAAGAGGACTAGCGTGCCATGGAGAACAGCCTTGTTCCTTGGTTTCTGGGGACAATTTTCAGCTAAATCATGAAACAGCACATGCCAAAGGACTTTTCCGAAAGGTGAGTATTCTGGTCTCCTCATTCAAAAGGTGGAAAGTCAGGTAATTAGTTTATTGAGGAGTCTGGATCATCTAGGTTTCTGAGCCTCCAAGATGGGCTTTTTTTTTTTCAACCTTCAGGTGTCTTCATTTTTACTGAACTATTCTTAAAGAGGGCTGAAAAGTGAGCACTAAAACTCACCTAGTCAGAGGCATTATTTTTGCTTCTCTTCCACACCAACCATGTGGAATTATTTTGTACTCAACTACATGTATTATTTAAAGTCCATATACTGAACCGATGGTGGTATTAGTTCTATAACTTTGCACACAAAGTCCAATCTGATTCTGGAAGAAAATAATCTGGAGTTTAATCCCATGTCTCTTGTCCAGAAATTTATTTTTTCAAAAGAGCAAAGATAGCTCTCAATTTCACACTTGAGTTTCCATGTACAGTTAATGCAGCAAGAGTGCCCTGCCACAAAATTGTTTCCTCTTGGATGGTAGTGAAGCTGGGAATTGAGTATTCTTCCTGCATGATCCCTGAGGCTAGAATTAAGAGTGAATTGGAGAATGACCAACCTCTCTGCTGAGCCCTGGGTCATTCACTGTGACCACTAGATCCCGCCTCTCTGCAGATGGGGATGACTTCAAACTTAGTTCCAAGCTATTGTTTCCCAAACATGGAGTTGGTTGCTCCACCAATGCCAACACTGCAGAAAAAAGGATGATGGCATTTCCCCCTGAAACTTTTGATTTTCCACTAGATCCACTACTTGCCCTGCAGGATTTCTTTGCTCTTTGCTTCTTGGATAGCCATCTTTCCACCCAATTATTTTTGTCAAGGTCTAAGCTCCTTCTAAGTATTGTTTTCTCAATCAAATTGGGACAATGTGTTTCCCACATCTTTTCGTATGTTTATTTATCAGCAGATGAGAGGATTGAGGTAGCCCAGTCCTTGCAGCAGTGTTGATGGTACTAATAATGGCTGGTGCTATCATTATACCGCTGTGTCATCACTGACACCGCGGGTGCCTGCAGTTCCCATCTGCTCTCCTTGTGGAAGCAGGGAAGTTAGTTTGACTTTTGTCTTGGATGTTCCCATGGGATTTCCAAAGGGCATTTGTCTGCACTGTCTTTGCTGCCCTCTTGAGAAAAGTGTGCTCTCACTTTTTTTCTTTGCTTTATTTCGAATGAGCTTTGCATAGATTTATGTGGGTTAATTTTTTTTTTTTAAAGAAAAGGTACAGGCAGGAATGAAGGCAAGCAGAGGCAGGCAGAGAGGAAAAGGAAGCATATTTGTTTGTTTTTATTTAGTTGTTCATCTTGGTTGTTCCCCCTGACCCTGGGACACGAGCCCAGGTCCTTGGGATGTATGTGAACTACGCCACTTTGGATGAGGCTGACTGACGAAGTTGCTACTTCACCAGAGTGCACCCATATGGATTAACTCTTACTTTGGCTCACGTTCCAGTTAGAAAACACTTTATTTCTGTCTTTTCAGGACTTAGAGTTCATTTAACACTTTCTCTTCAACCTGGACCGTGTTTCCTTTCCTCCTCCTCTACTTTCTTCCCTTCCAGCAAACCTCCCTCCCTCCTTCAGACTATTATTCAACTTTCTACTTTGAAAAAGTCAAGCCCTGGCAAAGAAATCATTTCCTACATGCTGTGTAGTCCAGATTTTCTGTTGTCTTTCTCTATGCTGTTTTCATTACACCAGTCATTACACAGAACATCAAGTTCACAGAAACGCTGTGACAGATTCCACAGCTGGTAAGCAGTGGAGAAGGGTTTCAGGCTGTAGGTTTGAGAAGCATGGCAGTCCTCTGCCTACCCAGTCCCTTCCTAGTCTGTCCCTAAAACGAGCTGACACAGGAGGCTGGAAAAGATGGCTTAAAGGTGCAGGAAATGAAATGACGTTCTGTTTATTGTTTGAGAATAAAAATGCTACAGACAGTGGCATGCATGAAATGACTCAAGCTGAACCTTGGGAAGTGAAGATAACTGTACTGTTTCTCATTTAGTGATTTCCCTTTCAGCTAATTTTCTTTTCTTTTTTTTTTCCAGCAGGTCACCTACAACATCTCTGCTGGGTTCATCCCTTTTTTGCAAGGACATTTTAAAATTTCTCTTCCAGTTTTGCTTGCTATACAGGCCTGGTTTTGTAAATTTAAAATACTCAATGTGAGGCTAAGACATGACATCACAGATAGATGCTTCAAAAGAGCAGATTTAAAAAGCAGGCTGTTACTATAATTAAAGTTCTCATTAATTATAAAACACAAAATCTTAGTGTTTTGGCACAAATAATACAAATGACAAGCAATCCTTTTAATGAATATCTATCGCATGTTCTATAATTACAGTAGCTAGAGAAATATCACTTTTCACAGGAAAATGAGATGTAATATTTTAAAAATCTGTGTGGCTGGAACCATCTTTTACAAGAGGAAGTAAATGACCGTGTATGTCTAGATTTATTTAATGAAAACCCACTGAGCAATTTTCTAAGGGATGTCTTTTTAGAGGTTCATGGTAGCTCAGTTATTTCCAGGTCTTTAGATTGAGAAAGATTCAAAGATAATAAGATGGTGGGAGCAGGGAAGACACAAAGATGCCCATTTCTAATTTTGCAGACCTATTCCGTAACATAGTTTACAGTTACATTATACCACAAAACACAAAAAATTCAATGAACTCTCACATAAATATATAAACTGAAAATCAAATAAGTAAAGATTGATAAAAACCTCACTTCACATTCTTATGTCACCAGAGACTGGGAAAATCTTTGTTCCTAACACAAATTTTGTACCAGGTTCTACAGCTGGTAGGTGGTGAAGGGTTTCAAGTTGTGGGTTTGGGAAGTATGGCTGCCCTCCAGCTTCCAAATCTCTTCCCAGTCCGTCCCTACAAAGAGCTGACACAGGAAGCTGGAAGAGATGGTGAAAGATGCAGGAAATGAAATGACATTGCTACTATCACTAGAGAATGAAAATGCTACAGACACTGGCATGTGCGAAATGACTCGAGTTGGAGCTTCGGTTCTCTGACCACACCTGGTGCTGCTTTCCTCTGTGACAGATGCTCGGCTGTCACCACCCGGTTCTGGGACACTCTTACTGTGGTGTCTGCCCAATTGTACATTCTTTTCACACTGTTTTCAAATGCACCACACACACACACACACACACATACACGAAAGAGAAAGAAAGAAGAAAGAAAATGGGGTGGGGAGGAAACCAGACAAAATAATTCCCACCCCATTCAGCAACAAACTTTCAAAAAGTCCTGGAACAGGAAAAAGGAAATTGTCAAAAATTGGCCACAGACTAATATAAGTCTTGGTCAACATTCTGAGGCTCCCTGCCCCATTTGTGATCAGAACTCATAAGAAGCTGGCTGCACATTACCGCTGGAAGTTTCCACTGTTCCCACCCAGAGAGTCGAATGCACAGCCCAGGCTTGGAGCTCCCAGCCTGACACCCACATGGCCCCATGTGCATTACTGTCCTCAACCCTGGGAAGTACCCTCAGCTTACCTCATTGTTTTCTTTCCTCCAAGCATTCACCATCATGTTTTTCCTGAACACCCCAACTCTGATCATCAATTCATGTTTGGGATTCTGCTTAATTATTTTGTGTCCCTTGTCATTTCTCTTATTACTGTCACATCTGTCCAGACCAAAACAAAGGTTTCAACAGTCACAACTAGTGATGCTTTTGTGACTTTAGATCACTCATAGTACTTTGAAGGATATCAGCATTTCAACTTTCCTGCTTTCTACTCAATCCAACTCAGCACTGAAGACCTTTAAACGTAGTCATCTCTTCTTACTGGATGCTTATGGCCTCCAAAGTTCCCTGGAGCTGTTCTGAGTGATGCCCTTGTAGCAATTCAATTCATCCTGACAACTTTTATAAGGAAGCCATAATCAGTATTTCCACTTTCTTATTTTGCATGTTGCACACGAGGAAACTGAGGCCCAAATCCCTCGGCAAGCCAGGGATGGAATGACTAATGGCAAGCATGCCGACCTACTCTGGAATGCTGCCTTTACATCACAAAATTCATTTCAGCATAGACTATGGGGCAGCAGGAGAAAATCCAGAGGTGCCCAGGAGCCGGGGCTCTGCTGGCGATGACAGTGCAGATTCTCCCCTGATACAAAACTGATGCTCGGAGATGGTCATTTGGGATCTCAGTTCCACTTGCGGAAAATGATAATGATTTGAGTACTTTCCCCATATGTACTCAAGAAGTGAGAGACACTGGTATAAACCAACTGAGAAAATCACACTGCTCTTAATATAATCTAGTATTAAAAATCTGTTTGCCAAGCCAGAAGGAGGACAGACATCATATGATAGCACTCACATGATGGGTAAAGAGAAAACAAATAAATGTCATAAATTAACCAACACTAAAAATGGGGGGGGGGGGAGA